>VMDO01013915.1:15000-56344 GCA_007922755.1 Pedetes capensis | reverse complement strand
CAATACACAAATGGGCAAAGGAACTGAGTAGACAGTTCTCAAATGAAGAGGTCCATAAAGCCATGAAACACATGAAAAAATGCTCAACATCCCTAGCCATTAGGGAAATGCAAATCAAAACAACTCTGAGATTTCACCTTACACCAGTAAGAATGGCCAAGATCAATAAAACAAACAACAACAAATGCTGGCAAGGTTGCGGGGAAAAGGGAATATTCTTATATTGTTGGTGGAGCTGTAAATTGGTGCAACCACTGTGGAAATCAATATGGAGGTATCTTAAAAAACTAAAAATAGATCTACCATAAGACCCAGCTATAACACTATTGGGAATTTACCCAAAGGGAGATGGGTCATCATACCACAGAGACACATGCATCTCCATGTTCAATACAGCACTTTTCACAATAACAAGGATATGGAATCAACCAAAGTGCCCTTCAACAGAAGAATGGATAAAAAAACTATGGTATATATACACAATGGAATACTACTCAGCAATCAAGAAAAATGAAATAAGGTCATTCGAAGCAAAATGGATGGAATTAGAGAAAATTATTTTAAGTGAATGAACATGAGCTCAGAAAGAGAAACACCACATGTTCTCACTCATATGAGGGAGCTGATTCAAAATTATAAGAAGGAAAAATCCTATTCAAAGGTTGGATCATAATAAAAGGGGGGGGATAAGAATGGTGTCAATATAAATGGTCTAGAAAATGCATGTAATTGTTCCAACAAGATAAAAACAAAGACCTCTCAGGAAAAGTTTCTATCTTAAATAGAACTGGAACCCAAGAACATATAGAAAAATATTACTAAGTAAAAGATAGAGAACACTTAGATGGGAAACTTAGATGGGAAGAGTGGGAGGGGGGGAAGCATAGGGGAGGGTGAGGGGTAACCTATATGAATAATGTTTATCAAAATGCATATATGGAAATGTCACAATGAAAAGCATGTCAAAATGAATCACATTAAGATGTACATTAAAAATTTCCAATTAAAAAAAAGTGAAATAATGGGCTGGGGGTACAGCTTAGTGGGACAGCACTTGCAAGGCATGCAAGCGTGAGGCCCTGGGTTCAACCTCCAGTATTGAAAAAAAAAGACAATATATCACTATAGATTGTACAGACATTAAAAGAAAACCAGATACTAAACATCTGAAATCATCCAACCTACCTCTTCAAAGGAATATTTTTCTACTGTATGAAGAGCATCTTGCGTCTCATTCCACCCTCCAATCGAATAGATGCAGTCATTGAGTGCAGCCACCCCAAGATAGGCTCTCCTGGTTCCCATCGGAGGAAGTGGAGACCAACGCTTAGAAAGTGGATCATAAACTTCAAAAGAACGAAGCTCTATTCCTTCATTGCTGATTCCCCCAATAACATATATTAAACCTGGAAATGGAATATTTATCTCAGATGTCATAGAAAATAAGATATACCAGTAGTGATGAAAAGTAATAGCTGTGTTCTGTTTATTATGCTAATGCTGTATTTAATTCCAGGGCTTATAGTATAATTTAAAAGAAAAAATCAACGTCTGTCTATACTATCACATCTCACATTTAATCATGTCGCAAAAAAATCAGGAATATTAATTTAAAGTGGCATTGAATTTTCAAATAACTTAATGATACTGTAACAAAAGAATTTCTCAATGATTTTCTCTTTGTTGCCTTGGTGATCTCAGGTTCCAGATCTACTGCTACCACCTACAGATATAAAAGGAAATGGACATGAATTTTTTTTTTCCCTATTAAAATGGCATGCATATAAGCTAAAAATAACATTGCTCTATTTAGGGACAACTTACCTATTGCTCAAATGGACATAAAACAGAATTTAAATAAGAATAGTTATGTAGCTGGATTAAGGTATCAAGATCAATCACTATACAGTATATGAGAATGAATTTACAGAGTTCCTTATTAAGTCTGATTTGAAACCAATAGTTCTGACAATCTACAATTATTTTGAGTCCTCAGTGTTGTTTCCCATGTTCTAAACTGAGGAGTTCTAAGTTATAAATAATGACATCTTAAGAAACATGAATCAAATGTTAGTAAACTTAGGTTTTAGCTCTGGCTTTGCCAGTAATTAGCTTTGAGAAAAAGCATCTCACAACCTTACTGATCTTTATCTTCTTCATGTATAAATTAAAGGGGTTGAAATAGATAATTTCCAAGATCCCTTTCGGGCTATTATGATTTAAAATGGAAAGATAAAAATATTAAGTACAGGCCTGGGGCTGAGCGTGGTGTTTCAGGCCTATACCTCTTACACTTGAGAAGCTGAAACAGGAGGATCCATGCGTTTGAGGCTAGCCTGGGCTACAGAGCAAGTTCCAGGCCAGCCTATGATATACACTCAGACCCTGTCTCAAAAAAAAAAAAAAAGAGGCAAGAAAAAAGGGCTGGATGTGCCCTTAGCATGCACAAGGCTCTAGGTTTAATCCCCAGCATTGAGGGGGAAAAAAAAAAAGCCAGGTGCAGTGGCTCATACCTGTAATTACAGCAACTCAGGAGAAGGAGGCAGTAGGATTGCAAATTTGAGGACAGAAGAAGACTACATAACTTACCGAGGCCCTGTCTCAAAATAAAAATTAAAAATGGGCTCTGTGGTAGAGTGCTTACAAAAGCATGCATGAGGCGCTGGGTTCAACCCCTAAGTACTACAATAAAAAAAAAAAATAAGGAAGAAGAAAAAAAACTAAAAAAATATTAAACCCAAAATAATTATAGACTACCATAATGTAAAATATAGTCTGTATCATGTACTTTGAACGCTTAAATGCCAACAAAAATCAATTGTTGTTGTTAGGTGCTGTTGAGTTGGATCCAACTCATAGTGACCCTATGTACAACAGAACAAAACACTCTCCAACACTGTGCCATGCCCAACACTAAGTCAGTGCTGCTCTGCTATTCATAGGGTTTTCAATGACTGTCTCCAGATTGCTTCGGGAATGGATTGCCAGATCCTTTTCCCATTTTTGGAGTGTTGGGCATTGAACCAAGGGCCACAGAGAGTGCAGAGCACCATGCTACCAACTGAGCCAAATGCCAACCCCACACAAATTAGAGAAGATAAAATACCCACAAAGTAGAAGGAATGTGAGCTAGAAACAAAGAGCTGTCACACACTGGGCAGATGGCTTCCTCCTCCACAGATACTTATAAATTTCCTCTCCAACCCTGAACAGAGAATCCAGTCCTATTTAACACTTCTTACAGCCTACCTCTCAAAGTATGGTAGAGAAAATAATGTCTATGCAACATTTTAATATGCAGCACTTTTTCAAATCTTTCATAGGATTATGTTCTCTATGGGCTAAATCATACTGTACTTTGTAAAAAAGAACACAAAAGAAGGCTGTAAGTAGAAACCATGAAAACTGTTTTTGATACTATCTCCCTTCTTTGAAAAACTAACTCAGGTGTTCTTGGGAGAGAAAATAACAATAATGGATGATTTTTCAAATGCTGATTTTGTTGGCCATGTATTTCTGCCTATCTGGAGTTTTAAATCTAGGTTTGTTTACTACAGAAAAAATCAATTATTTTGGCAATACAGAAATAATTGTCAATAATAAGAGGTAAAAGGCAGAACTTCTACACTACTAGTATCAATCATTCATTACTAACAGAACTGTGAAAATAAAGCCTAAACAGTTTTTAAAACATATGTATTTTAAGGAAAAAAATTATCGTACTTGGAATTGAAGAGGAAAAATATTTTATAAAAATGATTACCTAAAAATCCTATACAGAAATTGGAACATAATAAAAAGCTAAAGTCAACTTAGCGGAGAAGGGAAAATTTAGGGAGCAGAAAGAAGGAGGGAGGGAACTAGCAAAAAGAAGAGATGATGGGAGAAGAAAGGAGGGAGAGGAGGAACAAGGAGGGAGAGGAATGAGAGTGAAGCTTTGAGAGACCTCAAAGTAAACAGTCCAACTTTAATAGTTCAGGAAATAATTATAATAATATCAATAATACCAAAGAATGGTAATAATACAATGGGCTAGATTATTCATGTAATACTACTGACAATGTAAAAAGATAGACCACTATAGAAAAAGTTTGGACCCTAAACATAATTGGGATGCAAGGGTATATAGAAAAATAATCCCACAAAAAGACATGTAATGTAGAAGAGAGGCCTTTGGGGAGGGAGTAGAAGAAGGGGAGGAGGTGCACAAGAGGGTAAGGGGGAAGTTATCTTTGCAGTGTATAATGAAATGCATATATGGAAATGTCACAATGAAATACAGGTCAGACTGAAACACATTAAGTTGTACATTAAAAATTTCCAATAAAAAAATGATTACCTTAGCCGGCTATAGTGGCACACACCTGTAAATCCTGCTACTCCGAAGGAGTCTCCCAAGTCGAAGGCCTCCCTGGGCTACATAGCAAGTTCAAGGCTAGCCTAAACAACTTAGTGAGATCCTGTCTCAAAATAAAAATAAAGGGCTAGGATGTAACTTAGTAGTGGAGTGCTTGCCTATCATATAAAGGCCCTGGGTTCAATCTCCATTCACACACACACACACACACACACACACACACACACACAGAGCAATTACCTTGCATTTCACAACATCCAAAGTAGTAGCGTGACACAGCCATGTTGCCAACAACTTCCCATTTATTTTCATCAGGATCAAATCGCTCAATGGTGTTCCCTATCTCAGCTCCAACCCATCCACCTGTAACCAAATAGATAAATATTTATTTCTGAGATAAAGGAATCTTGTTTATGACAAAGTCCTGACAAAACATCTAATCCAACTACTTCATATTATATATGATTATCAAATGAACCAGAGATGTAACTTGCCCAAGATGACATGAAAAGTTAGAATATGACCATGAGTAAAACTCAGGTCTTTTAATACCCTGTCTCATTTTCACTAGACCGTAAAACAAAACAAAACAAGTAAAAAGTTTAGCATATTGCACAGGAAACATAGTATTTTGCAAAGCTATCTATACTAATTATACTATACTGACTATACTAATCAATCCTAATCAAAAACTATACTGACTATACTAATCAAGACCAATTCTAAGCCTAATCAGAGTATATCACCTTCATCCTCAAAATAGCATTTCCTTAAAATTCCCCAATTCTTGAAATTGAAACTGCTCTTTTCAGTTGGGTATGGTGGCACACATCTATAATCCCAGCACCTAGCAGGCTGAGGCAGGAAGATCACAGGCTAGCTGGAGCTGCACAGTGAGACCTTGTCTCAAAATACATAAATAAATAAATAAATAAATATTTAAAAACCAGGTACCATATTGCATTCCTATAATCCCTGTTACTCAGGAGACTGGGGCAGGAGAATCAATAATTTGAGGACAGAGGCAGCTTATGTAATTTAGCAAGACTCAAAATAAAAAGTAAAATGGGGCTGGAGTTACAACTCAGTAGTAGAGCACTTGAATAGCATGTGCAAGGCCATGGGTTCACTTCCCCCCAATAGTACTACAAAAAATATAAAAATTAAAATTAAAAAACAGAGCTGGGGTCATGGTTCAGTGGTACAGCACTTGCATATCATGTATGCAAGCCTCTGAGTTCAACACCTAGTACTGAGGGGAAAAAAAGAAAAAGGAAAAAGTTTTTTCTATAATTCATGTTATAGCCACAAAATGCAAATACTTATGAGAATGATAAAATATAATGAATTAAATTCACATTGAGGTAAATGATATCTTCTCAGGAATAGGTTTTAATGGTAGTAGGTAAGAAGGAGGAAACTGAGTTCCATATAGTGAATTGAAGAAGTAATAATGAGAAAATAGGGGCGGCAAAGACCTGGCACAGAATCGGGAAGTATTTTGATCTGCTGTACACAGAGTCACTATAAGTCAGACTCGACTGGACGGCACCTAACAATAACAACAACAACAAGACCTGTGTCAAATCATAATTTTTCCTAAGAACAACTCTGATTGTTTTTGTAACATTTGTAACAGAGATAATCAAAGAATTAGAATAACTTGCTCAAAATCATTCACTAATTCTGCAATAATGAAAATAATATAATCTAGAACTTTCTTTTGGTGTCCTTAATTTTTTGTTATATGCATTCTTATATTAGACATAATCAGGCTACCATACAGGATGGTAAAAATGTTAATTAAAATCACAAGATATAACTAGTGAGCTAAAATGCTTCACTGGACATCTCATATATATTTTATCTATCTCCTTTAAAAAGAAAGAAAGGTCAAAAAGAATAATAAAAGAGAAAAAGCCCTGTAAAAACAAGACAAAGGACTATGGTTGTGGCTCGGCAGTACAGCACTTTCCAACCATGCATGAGAGCCAGGTTTCCATCTCCAGCACTGTGGAGGAAAAAAAAAAAAAAGCCAACTAAAAACAAACCTCCACACTTGACAATATTCTCCAAATAATACAATTTTGAGAATAAGAATTATAGAGCAGAAAAGATATACATGTCTTATGGAATTGAAGGAACAACTATAAAGTAATCAGAACCTAAGGATTCAAATAATATTGTTGCTGTTAGATGCCATCTAGTTGGATCTTACTCATAGTGACCCTATATACAACAGAAAAAAACACTCCCTGACACCATGCCGTCCTTGGCACTTTGTCAGTGCTTCTCTGATATTCATAGAATTTTCAATAGCTGATTGTTTTAGAACTGTTCTCAGGAGTGGGCTGCCAAGTCCTTCTCCCATTTTTGCAGCTCCAGGGATCCAACCCAGGGCTTCAGAGAGTACAGAGCAGCACTCTAACAACTGAGCTAAACCCCAGCCCCTCAAATAATATTTGTTGTTGTTTGGTACCATTGCATCATGTCTAACTCGTAGTGACCCTCATAGGGTTTTCAATGGCTGATTGTATTAGGATTGCTTCGGAAATGGATTGCCACATCCTACTCTCATTTTTGTGGTGCTGGGGATGGAACCCAGATCCTCAGAGAAAGCAGAGCAGCACTCTACCAACTGAGCTAAACCCCAGCCCTTGTAGTTACCCTTAAATCAAACAGCATAATTACCCAAAGCATAGATAGCCCCATAACACACACACACTCCCAAGCCACATCGGGGGTGATTCATTGAAGCTACAGTTGTCCACTGTTTAGTAACTGGATCATAGCACTCAGTACAGTCAAAAATCATGGAATCCTTTTCACCTGATTTAAATAAAAGAGACACATAAGAAGTTTTAGCGATGTGCATAGACTAGAACTGTAAAACAATTGTTGTTGTTGTTAGGTGCTGTCAAGTCGGTATCCGACTCATAGTGACCCTCTGTACAACAGGGGAAACACTATTGTCAGTGCTTCTCTGCCGTTCATAGGGTTTTCAATGGCAGATTGACTTTTTGGGAGGGGGTTTCCAGGTCCTTCTCCCAAGCCTACAGCTTCTGGTGTTCCCAGGAGGTCTCCCATCCAGGTACTAACCAGGCCCGACCCTGCTTAGCTTCCGAGATCTGATGGGATAGGATGCCACAAGGCTACAGCTGCAGGCGTAATACAATATTCAGTAGCATTCACTGTTTTCAGAAATTCAGTCATTATATCTGCTTTTAAAATATTCATTAAAAGTCTTTTCTAGAAAACATTATTTTTAATCCATAGCACTATAGCATTATCATTTTTTAAAGCCCATTAACGGAATAAAAGCACAATATTACTATTATCTAATTCTACTGCCCAAACAATCTATGTAATTTTTGAGAACAAAATTTGCATTTTAACACTTCTGTATTTTTTTCAAGTTTTAGTTTGAGTTGCTGGACCTGGAACAGTTTGAGTTTTAATGTAATCATAATCCTCATGTAGCAACAAACAAAATGAAATTTTAAAAAATATACAATTTAAGTCAGAATTTTAGAGCTATGCATGGTGGCACACACCTATAATCCCAGCATCTCAGGAGGCAGAGATATAAGGATCGCAAAAATGAAACTGGTTTCCTACTTTATGTTGTTGTCAGGTGCCATCAAGTCATGTCCAACTCATAGCAACCTTCATAGGGTTTTCAATGGCTGGTTGTTTCAGGATTGCCTCAGGAGTGGATTGCCACATCCTTCTCTCATTCCTACTTTATAGTATCCATAAAAACTCAATCCCAGGTATATTACAGATATAAGTATGAATGGTAAAACAATAAAATTTTGTGAAAATAATAAAGGTATATATAATTATGACCTTGGAGTAGGGAAGAATTTCTTAAATAAGATACAAGAAATACCAAAAAGGAAAAAATAATAGGTTTGACTACATTAAAATTAAAAACACCAAAAAAAATTAGAAACATCTATTCATCAAAAGGCATCATAAAAAGTGAAAGATGAAACAGCAGAGTAGAAGGTATCTGCAGCATATATAACTTTGTGAGAGCCTAGACTCCTGAATATATACAAAATTTCTACAGTGCATAAAAGAATTCACAGCAGGCCCAAGACCATTTATCCTTAGAAAGCTGCTTGTAAGTCGGCCCGGTGGCACATGCCTGTAATCCCAGTGACTCAGGAGGCAGAGGCAAGAGATCACAAGTTCAAAGTCAGATGCAGAGACCCTGTCACTAAAAAGTAAAAAATGGAAGGGGGTGGTTACAGGTCAGTGGTAGAGTGCTTGCAAAAGAAAAAAAAAAAAAAAAAAAAGGCTGCTTGCAAAGTTGTTCCTTAGTCAGAATCTGGGAATATGGCTGTTAAATAGTTCTCCATACTAATATAAAAATTTCCCCAAATTTTCACAATGTCTAAACTGTTTGTACAAATAATATGGTTTATTCTGAACACACGCTTTCCTTCTTTTTTTCCCTTCTTATTTATTTATTTATTTATTTATTTATTTATTTATTTATTTATTGTAGTATTGGGAGTTGAACCCAAGGCCTCACGCTTGCATGCTCTGAAAGTGCTGGACCACTGAGCTGCACCCTCAGCCCATTTTTTTACTTTTTGAGACAGGGTCTCACTAAATTACGCAGACTACCTCTGGTCTTGAACTTGCGATCCTCCTGCTTCCGCCTCCCAAGCCGCTGGGATTACAGGGATGTGCCACAATGCCCGGCTATGCTTTCCTTCTTAAGGTCTGAAATTTTGGTACATGCTAGGAAGAGAGAACCTATGAAAACAAACATGTTCTGATCCCCTGATTTCAGTCAGGATGGGGACATTAAAAAAAAAAAAAAAAACACTTCTTAATGGTCTTCTTACCTATGCTTAAGAAAGCACAACAGCAAGATCATGAATAGAAATCCAGTTTTTGGCTTTTGTTTTTTGTTTTTCCTCATGGTGGGGATTGAACCCAGGGTGCTGAACATGCTAGGCAAGTGCTCCACCACTGAGCAACATCTCCAGCCATTGTGAGATCCAGTTTTTAAATAAACATGTTTATTTCTTCTAACAGATAGAAAAAAAAACCTGCAAAAGGAGGCCCACAAAAGTAGGCCATAGAAGAATTCTCAAACATGAGTTCAACAATAAGAGCAAATTTATCATTTTCTGTTGAAATTATAGCCACTGAGTGTTCAAATAGGTTTCATAGTTCTATTACAACTGAGAAAAATGAAGCAGTTAAACTAGAACTCAGATAACTTTTCCAAGAGAAAGGAAAAAAGGACAGTGCAGTTAAATATGACAGGGAGAATAGCAGGAAGCGAGATTTTAGAGACAGAAACCAGATCATGCAAGGGCAGTGTAGGAAATAATGAAGACTATCTTTAGCAGTGAATGGGAAGCCATTACAGAGTTCAGAACAAGGCAATGACATGATCAAACCTGAACTTTAGAAGAACATCATAGGCCATAATATACAGAATAGACTTTGTTGTTGTTGTTGTTGTTGTTAGGTACCATTGAGTCGGTATTTGACTCATAGCAACCCTGCATACAACAGGCAAAATACTATTGTCAGTGCATCTCTGCTGTTCATAGGGTTTTCAATGGCAGATTGATTTTTGGGAGTGGGTTGCCGGGTCTGTCTCCCAAGCCCATAGCACCTGGTGTTCCTGGGTGATCTCCCATCCAAGTACTAACCAGGCCAAGCCCTGCTTAGCTTCTGAGATCTGAAGGGGTCCGATGCCACAGGGCTACAGCTGCAGGCAGAATAGACTTTAGGGAAATAAAAATAGAAGCAGGGAGACTAGGGTATTATTACAATGAAGCAGATATATCTGCATACATATTGATGGATCAAATGTAGGGTATAAAAGAAAGGTATCAAGGATAACTGAAGTTTTGTCCTGAGGCACTGGCTAAATCATGGTTACCATTTACTAGATGGCAAACCCTGAAGAAGAAACAGGTTCTAAGAGGTAAAGAAATCAAAGGCTGGTTTAAACATGTTAAGCTTGAAGTACATATTAGACATACAGATAAAGTTCAAATAGTTGATTGTTTATTACATTTTATAAACAATTTTTCATTAAAGCCAAACCTGAATATTCTATCTCATAATAAATCACACAATCTCTCTGGTATGAAATATTCAATAACTTGGCTGGGCCTATAATCCCAGTGAATCAGGAGGCAGAAGCAGGATGGCATATTCAAGGCCAGAGGCATCCTGTGTAACTTAGTGGACCCCCTCTCAAGATAAAAAATTTAAAAGTGGGTTGGGGTTGCAGCTCAGTGGTAGATTACTTGCAAAGTATGTGTGAGGCCCTGGGTTCAAGTACCACAAAAAAAAAAAAAAAAAAAAAGGAAAAAAATGGGCTGGGGCTGTAGCTTAGTGGTGGGGCACTTGCAAAGCATGTGTGAGGCCCTGGGTTTAACTCCCAAGTACTATAAAAAAATTAAAATTAAAATAAAAAAAATTCAACAACTTTTTCTCCCATCCTTCTTTTCCTTCTTTCTTCTTACCTGTCTTCTTTTCTTTTCTTGCTTTCTTTCTTTCATGTATTCAATAAATATTTATTGAGCACAACTACGTCTATGTATATTCAAAAGCACCTAACAATATATGACATACAAGAATGTAGCCAACTAGGGGGAGGGGAGAGGAGGCAGCACACACAAAAAGGATAGCCAGATAGACTAAGTAGGGGAAATAAGACATTTTATTATTACCTCCAATAGCATAGACCATCCCTCCCAGAACTGCTACTCCCAGTCCACATCGAGCCTGATGAAGTGAAGATACAGTGGTCCAGTACTGGCTAAAGGTATCAAAACGTTCTACACAGCTGAGGGCTCGGCTATCACTCCAACGACCCCCTTGCAACCGTGTATATCCACCTAAAGAAAGGAAGGAAAAGAAGTACACAGTGAATCCCTTCCTGCTAAATAAGGAAATAGTAGTAATGAGGAAAAAGTAGTCTTCTGTATGTAAACATTTAGTGTAACTATTATACCAAGAAATAAATGCTTTGGAGCCTGCCATATACATAAAAACAATATGTAAAGCATGTTACACTTAAATATGCCAAGTCCTGGATGATTATGGCTTACACATAATGAGAAGATTAACCTCAGTGTTTTAACACCTGGTCTTAGAATAGAATATTAGATAAAATATAAATCTAGGCAACTCTGTTAAGTTAGGAAGTTTCATTATTACTTCTATTAGTGTCTTTTTCAATTGAAAATAGTGATTTGAAATCTTTATTTTGACCACATATACCATCAGTAAAAAAATTTTAGCATGCACCCCAAAAATATATATTTATTATATGTAAAATTATACATAAAATTCTTTGTAATTATAAATTATATCTTAAAACTATATAATAACATAAATCTGAACAACCTTTCTATGTATTAAATATTGGTCAAGTTTAATGCTTTTAAATTAAAAACAAAAGGGTTTAATATGTTCCTCTTATATTCTTTTTTTTTTTTTTTTTTTTTTTTTTTTGGTTCCTCTTATATTCTTAAGCATCATGTTGCACAGTGGTACTTTCGAGATTACCATCCTTAAATGACCATCTAAGACACTATGAATAGCTCAAAATTGTGAGATTTAGTTTTCATTTTTTTCACTTGAACTCAGAATTTTAACTTTTAAAGAAATGTTTCTCTAGACAATGATTTAATAATAATTAGGTAAGCTAAGAGCCCAAAGATTTAGATCACAGAGTAACAGATGTCAAATGAGTAGCAATTCATTTTTAAATTTGTTCACTGTACTATACAAATGCAATTTGTAAATCTGTACCCTGTATGTGAAATAAAATATGCCTCTGACACACCTGCATATTCTGACATGCACAATAATAACAATAAACTATTAAAAAGTTCTGATCCTTAAAATAAAAATATTTTCTATTACTTTTTTAAAGGTTCTCACCTACTGCATATAAGTACTTTCTTGCTTTCTTCCGAGGTCGAACCTTAGATGTCTGCAGAAAACTACAAAACTTGTTCTCTTTGGGAGATTTGCACACCTCACAGTACTCTTTCAAAAGTGTTTGCAATGCAACACGAAGATTAAAATCAGATACCCCTAGAGCAAGATTTAAATAGACAGTGTTTTAAACAACTTTTAAATACTATTGAAAAGACTCATTTCTGACATTTAACAATCAATAAAAACTCATCATCAAACAGTATTTGTTTCCTACAATACCAAATATTGTTTTCTCATTGCTACTGTACTAAAGAATATACCTTCCTTAAAGCTATCAAAAAGTTTGTATGCCTCAAAACATCAAATCTGAAAACACATGTATAAGAATTTCCAAATAAAGATGGCAAAGTAAAACAAGATCACAATTATCAGAGATAAGGATGTAGAGTGCTTGGCTAGCATGCACAAGACCCTGAGTTCAATCTCTAGCACAACAAAAAACAAAGAACAAAAAAAATCATCTAACAAAATGAAAAAAAAATTCTATTCTACATCTGCAACCCAGTAACAAAAAGGATATAAAATTATATCATAAACTTTAATGATAAGCAAAGTAAGGAACAAAAGATTCTGATGAAATAAGGACCACCTCCTGAAAGGCCCTTGAGTATGACTGGATAAGTTGTCCCTGCTCAAGAGTATTTAGCTGAAGAGATGAACTGGACATGAAAGTCAATCTATATTCCATTTGTCAACCCATCGATCTGGCCCACCTAAAAGAACACTATGTTCTAATTTTCACAAAGCACTTTATATGCTAGTAAGAAATTGTCTCCTACAGATCTATTGACAATTCAATAGATCTCTACATCCCAAAAGATCCCAATAGATGTCTACATCCCATATCTCTACATCCCAAAGGCAATATTCAGGAAAGAAGGTCAATGAATAAAATCTTGAGAATTCTCACCAATAATTAATAATTTGGAGTAAAAGCCAGGTATGGTGGTACATGCCTGTAATCCCAGCACTTGGGAGGCTGAGGCAGGAGGATTGATGTTGAGTTCAGCGCCAGTGTGGTCTACATAGCAAGTTCCAAGATAGCCTGGCCTACACAATGAGATGCTGTTTCAACGCCCCACCCTAAAAAAATTGTAGCTAAAAATGGAATGAGCAGTGAACTGAAATATTTAAAGAACAAAACCATTAAAATAACATGTCTTGGCTAAGGTTATAGCTCAGTGCTAGAAAGCTTGCCTATCAGGCATGAGGCACTGGATTCACTCTCCAGCACTGGGGAAAAAAAAAGTCTTTACAGTACCATCAGTAAAGGTAGAGAAGATTAATGTCACCTATAAAAACACAGTGGTACTAGACTCCACACTACTAGGATACACCTCTAGCTAGTTAGTTAAGTAGGTCTTCCTTCAAGATCAATAAAAGGATCTCAAAATAGAGGAATCAAGGGCCAGGTTCCAAGCAAAGACATCAGCTCTAAGTACATCTCTATTCTTTCCACCACCCTCATGTTTCAGGCTAGAAAGAAATGGTGAGAACATAACATACTGTACTCAAATTTTAGACTGGAGAATACAAAGCAGTTAACCCTAAAATAAAAAAGACAGTCAAGGAGAATTAGCTCTTACATTGTTAGAGCAGAATTTGAACAGTGTAGGCCATGTTAACAAGACAACAAGAAGTAACATTGTATCTATTAAAGAACATTCCAAGACAAAGAAGAGAAAATTGAAAAATTCAGCCTGAAAGAAACCATTAGCATAAACATGTAAGCAGAAACACATTCCCCTTAAGTGCTCTACACAATTGAATTATTCAAAAACTATAAATCCTATAAAGCAGGAGTTCAAAGACAGAATGCAATATATTGCTAAGCAAACAACATTAGAACAGAAACAATAGTACTGCAGATTAATAAACCAGAAATAAGGAACACAATAGATGACTGAAAGTTAAATTATCGATTTGGAGGAAAAACTTGATAAAACAATGTGACTAGAGAGAAAAGATATAACATTAGAAGACGGTAAATATAGAAGACAAAGAAGTTCCAATGGAAAGATAAGACTACCAATTGAAACATTTAAAATATTGATAAAATTCTATACAGGAAATTTTCTCCAAAACTGAAGAAAAATTGAACTTACAACAGGAAAAAGTACATGATAGAATCTAATGAAAAATGGCAAACTTCCAAACAAATCAAGAATAATGAGAGCGATTTCTTTAGGTAATGAATCAAAAAAAGCAAGTCATTATGAAAATAAACAAAAACCATGCCTTACAAAATTGAAACACAAAGTGAAACTACCTTCATCTTATATCCTTAATTCCCTAAGAACTTTTATGGTTCTTGAGATGATGAAACACTTACCTGAAGTTTGTTAGTACTTCAGTTTCTTCTCTCATTAACTTTCAGTGAGATTTAAATAATTTTTATGTTATAAATACCATGGATAAGATGATTATTGGTCTTATTAAAATTTTTCTCCTGCTGGCCATGGTGAGGCATGCCTATAATCCTAGAAACTCATTATGCAGAGGCAGGAGGATTGCAAGTTCGGGGGCAGAGGCAGCCTGCGTAACTCAGTGAGACCCTGACTCAAAATAAAAAGTAAAAAATGGCCAGGCAAGGTGGCCCACACCTATAATCTCAGCAACTTGGGAGGCAGAGGCAGGAGGATCATGAGCTCGAGACCAGAGTCAGTCTGCATAATTTACCAAGACACTGTCTTAAAAAAAAAAGGAAAAAAATGGGCTGGGCATGCAAGTGCAGGGCCCTGGGTTCAACCCCCAGTATTGTACAAAAAAAGAAAAAAAGTAAAAAATGGGCAGGAGATGCAGCTCATGGTAGAGTGCTTGCAAAGCATGCATGAGGCCCTGGGTTCAACCCATCAGTACCTTAAAAAGAAAAGAAAAGAAAAGAAAAACCCCAACAATATTTTTCTTCTAATATCTGCCCAACCACTCATACATTCATCATTTGTCCTTCTATATGAAGACATCTAGAATAATGTTTGCAAAACGTGAATTAAAACTGGTTATTTCTGAGTGGCAGACTTTAGGTGATTTGTTGTTGTCTGGTTAGTTGGATTTGCTGTGCTAAGGACTGAACCCAAGGTCTTGCTCTTGCATGCATTCTACCACTGAGCTATATCCCCAGCCCTGTTTGTTTTTTATTTTGTTTGGTTTGGAGGTTTTTTTCTTTATTTGTTCGTTTTAAGGCAAAGCCTTGCTGCATAGCTCAGGCTGGCCTCGAACTCACATAAATCCTTCTGCCTCAGCCTCCAGAGTGCTGGAATTATAGGCATGTCCCACACCATGCTTGGCTTTACCTAAATGTTTTATAATAAGCATGTACTTTTTATATTTTTAATGCCTGCAGCCATAGCCCAATGGCATCCAATCCCATCAGATCTCAGAAACTAAGCAGGGTCGGGACTGATTAGTACTTGGATGGGAGACCACCTGGGAATACTAGGTGCTGTAGGTTTGGGAGAAGGACCTGGCAACCCACTCCCAAAATTCAATCCGCCATTGAAAACCCTAGGAACAGCAGAGAAGCACTGACAATAGTGTTTCCCCTGTTGTATGTAGGGTTGCTATGAGTCATATACCTACTCAATGACACCTAACAACAACAAAATTTATACTTTTGGGGTTTTTTGCAGTACTAGGGAATTGAACCCAGGGTATCACACATGCTAGGCCAGTACTCTACCACAGAGCTGCATCCCCAGCCCCCTTTTTTTGTTTTGTTTTGAGACAAGGTCTTGCAAAATTGCACAGGCTGCCCCTAGCCTCAAACTCACCATCCTCCTGCCTCAGTCTCCCGAATTGCTGGGATTACAGGTGTGCCCCATGGTGCCAGGCTCCATGTACCAGTTTTAAAAAGTAAAATCATTTTCTAAAATGCAAAAAGTAGATATATCAGCATGTATCTAATACCTAATTCCCTGAATCATTCCAATGGTAAATACACACACACACAAAGGAAAAACTCGATAAATTTCACATAACATAATTTAACTACTTCATTATTTTCTCTCTTTCTGAATTCTGTGGTAGTCTCTTTATTTTTTCTATATAAATTTCTCAGATCTTCTCCAAATTAACCAAAGCTTCAATGTTGAAAAACATTAAGGTTGACTTGTTTTAAAATCCTCAATCTCTCTCCCTCTCTCTCTCTCTCTCTCTCTCTCTCTCTCTCTCTCTCTTTGGAACTACTGGACCTGTTTAAAAGCCAGTGCAAATCCTGGCACTGAGGCACAGGCCTGTAATGGCTGAAGCAGAAGGATCCTGAGTTCAAAGCCAGAGGCAGTCTGTCCAATTTAGTGAGACCCTCTCTCAAAATTTAAATAAGGAAGTGCTGTAGGTACAGCTCAAGGGCAGAGAACTTGGCCTACCATGTGCAAAGCCTTGGGGTTCAACTCCTTAGTACAAAAAAAAAAAAAAAAAAGTACAAGATTTGAATATTATAATCCTTAAAAAGTTATAGGAAAACATGCTCCAATTTCCCAGCAGAATTTTCCTTTAGCACCCTGTGTCTTTGGCATTTGGGAAAACCCAACTCAGCCATAAAAGCCTTTATTCATTACTAACTTCTTGTATGATTGATACAAAAGTATGTCTTAATAACTTCTCTCTCTCTTGCTTTAGTATTTAAACATATTCAGTCCTCATTATTTGAGGATTCCTTATGTCTGAATACATCTACTTACTAAAATGTTTTTTATTTGTTTTGAGACAAGATCTCACTATGGCTGATAGTTCACTATGTAGCCCAGGATGGCTTCAAACTCATGATCCTCCTGCCTCAGCCTCCCAAGTACTGCGATTACAAGCCTGTCCCACCAAGCCAGGGCTCACTAAAATGTATTTTTAACCCCCAAATTAATACTTTGGGTGTTTTTGCAGTTATAGACCTGTGCAGAATGGCAAAAAATACAAATCACGTTACATGTATTTTCTAGGTGAAGGCAAAGAAGGCTTTATTCTGCTTTCTTATTTCAGCTCTTCCACTATAAATAAGTACTCTTTTTACAGTCTACTAAGTGCTATGTTTTTGGTGGTTTTGTGCTTTTGCTATTTAAAATGGCCCCCAACCACGGTGCTCAAGTGCCATCTAGTGTTCCTATGTGCAACAAAGTTATTATGTTGTCCTTCCACATCTCCAGGTTCCACATCCACAGATTCAACCAATTGCAGATAGAAAATATTCAGGAAAAAATACTGTGTACCGAACAAGTACAGACTTTTAAAAATTATTTCTTAAATAATGCAGTATAACAACTACTTACATAGTATTTACATGGTATTAGGTATTGTAAGTAATCTACATTTGATCTAAAGTATATGGGAGGATGTGCACAAGTTATATAAAAGTACCATTTATATAAAGGACTTGAGCATCCATGGATTTTGGGATCCTTGGCAGTCCTGGAAACAGCTGCCTACAGACACTGAGGGATAAATGTATTTGCATTACATAAGTTTCATTCAGGAATGAATTATAGTGCTGTTGGCCATAAGTTCAATGTAAATAAATCAACAACATATATTAAATAAGGTGTTTTTAGACAAAACACACATAAAACAAGGCTATGTATTGATTGTATGACAAAAATGCTGTGACCAGATACTTGCAGGAACCTAACCTTGTATTTCCCCTAGAAGCAATGACTCAGTATTTGCTAATTTGCAGTGTTTGCAGCAACTTTATAGAACACAACTACTGCAAATAACATTCAATATTACACATATTGATATAAAAATATCACTCAGCAAAAAGCTAAAAACTTGTGTTAACACTGCTAAGAGTGGAGAAAAACTATTTAAAATAATTTCTTTGAAGAATTACATCTTTAATGCCTAATAATATACTTAATTTATAATAAGATCATTTGTAATTCAGTTACAACCTAATGTTTCAATGTAGGACAAAAGTAAAAAGCTCAGAAAACATATCCAAAGTTGTTTTTAAAATAAATTTTAAAATCATTTTTCAAATACTAACATAAAAACTATTCTACAAAATAATGAAAATATTTCTGGAAAGAAGAGTTTCAGAGTTGGGGCTGGTGGTTAGCTCAATGGTAAAATGTTTGGCTAGTATGCATAAGGCCCTGGATTCAACCCCTAGCACTGCAAAATAATAATTATTATAATTATTGAAAATTTAGAATTTAAAGATGATTCAGAGTCTACTAAGAAGCTATGATACTATACCAATATAAAATTCATGTTATAGTGAGTAGACTCATAGCATTTACTGAATTTTGGTTCTGTTTTTAATATATGAATTTTCCTTCAATAGGTTTTCCTGAATATTTTAGAATGGCAAAAGGAAATCTTACACTGAAATAATTAGCACTATCAGCAACAGCCTTACATGCACTCTCTGGGTTTGCACCTCAACATCAACAAAACAAAAATCCTTACAACTGGGTCAGAACACAGCTTCATGATAAATGGAAAAAAGATTGAGGTTGTCCAAGAGTTTGCTTTACTTGTTTCTATAATCTACACCCACAAAAGCAGCCATCAAGAAATCAAATGAGCCGGGCGCGGTGGCGCACACCTGTAATCCCAGCGGCTTGGGAGGCGGAGGCAGGAGGATCCCAAGTTCGAGACCAGAGGCAGTCTGCGTAATTTAGCGACACCCTGTCTCAAACCAGCACTTGCAGAGCATGCAAGCGCGAGGCCCTGGGTCCAACATCCCAGGACCAAAAAAAAAAAAGAAAAAGAAAAAAAAAGAAATCAAATGAAGCACTGCATTGGAAAAAGCTGTTGCAAAACACCTCTTGGAAAGTAAAGATGTCACATTGAAGATGGTGTGCCTGACTCATGTCATGGTATTTTCAGTTGCTCGTATAGTTTTGAAAGCTGGACATTGAATAAAGGAGACCGAAGAATTGATGCTTTTGAATTATCATACTGGAGACAAATATTGAATATACCAGACTCCAAAAAGAGCCAACAGCTCCATCCTAGAAGTGCAGCCAGAATGCTCCTTGGGAGCAAGGATGGCTAGAATGAGTCCTCTGTATTTGAGACATTGTTGTCAGGTGGAACCAATCACTGGAGAAGGAAAGCATGATTGGGATAGAGTCAGGTCAATGAAAAAAAGGAAGACCCTCAACTAGATGGATTGACATAGTGGTGGCAACAATAGGCTTAAACATACAAAAGATTATGTGCATGGAACAGTGTCAGGAAGTGTTTTGTTCTGTTATACATAGGATCACTATGAGTCGGACCTGACTTGACACCACCTAACAACAAACAAATAAACAACAGCAGAGCAGTGTTAGCTCTTTTAGTAATTTGATCTGTAATACTTATATCTTATTAATTAATTAATCTTACTAATTTCAAGAAATGTATATAACAGTTTGAGGAAAATAATGGGAAGAAATATTAAAATATTACTATTCACCCACAAAAGTTGTACCTTACACAGAGTAATCAGTGTCTGCTACTGAATCAAAAAGTGAAAATTCTACTACATTTCAGATAGAGAAAAAGACATTTCATAAGTAATTTGATATGCAGCAAAAAAAGTTACCTTCTATATACTTTAAAAGCCTCTGAGGAGGTAATAAAGGGAATCGAATTGGATCTAGTACTTCTACTACATGTTTTCTTCTCTTTCCCAGGTCTTTCAGAATCCACTGCATTGCAGCTAAGAAGACCTGGTATTCATCCTCAATGCTAAGCTCTTCACTTCGTAAAATTTTGATCAGTTGATCTTTTGTAAGTGCCAGGAACTCTTCCCCACTATGAACCTCCAAGAAATGGACATGAATATAGTTTTCTGTGAATTCCAAAAGATCATGGCAGGCAATTTGCTCAGAGAACTGAAAGATCCCAATGCAGTTCAGTGGATCAATTTGTGCTTTCAGAAATTCACAGCAAAGATTAACGACTTCAGTCAACTGTAGCATGTCAGCTGCAATAATCAACTCCTGAACATTATTCACAGCTATGTTCAATATACCTAGGGAAGCAGAGAGAGAAAATAGCCAATAAAATAAAAACAAACATTTAACATACTCAAAAAAATTTTACTTGATTTCACCAACAATTTAACATTTACATAGTAGATAGAAGCTAAGTAAAAAAAAAAAAAAAAAACAAAGGGTTTGTGAAAAGAGCACCTAACGTTTATGGAACAATTACAATGAACCCGGTACTCGTTGCTTTATGTTGTTTCTAGGTGCTGTTGAGTCGAGTTCAACTCTTATGGACCCTGTATACCGCAGATCAAACACTTCCCAATTCTGTGCCAGGCACATGATCTTGTTTATGTTTAAGCCCATTGTTGCAGACACTGTGTCAATCCACCCGGTGGAGGGTTTTCCTTTTTTTCGCTGACCTGCCTGCCACTCTCCCAAACATGATGTCTTTATACACTCACTTAACCCTCATTACTATCCCATATGTTGATTGTTGTTAGCTACCGTCAAATTAGGTCTGACTCACAGTGCCCCTATGTACAACAGAATAAAACACTCCCCAACACTGTGCCATGCCTGGCACTATGCCAGTTCTTCTTTGTTACGCATAAGGGTGTTTGTGTGTGTGTGTGTGTGTGTGTGTGTGTGTGTGTGTGTGTGAAAGAGAGAGAGAGAGAGAGAGAGAGAGAGACAATGCTCACAGCTTTATTCAGAATGGACCCCAAATTGGAAATAACCCAAATGCCTATCAACAGAATGGATAAACAATTGTGATATACAATGATATAGTACCTGGTAATCTCCTCTCCCATATGCACATACTAAATTTGTTCTTATTCATATATATACATATATGTGCATATATATACACACACATACACATACACAGAGGATACAAAAAATGTATGCACATTTTAAGTATTAAAATTATAATATATATTGATAAAAGATGAATATAACTCACATATGACTTTTGTAATTAAAAAGGTACTAAAGTGGTTACCATTATAATTCAACTTTGAAATCAATACATAGATGAAATCTGTTTACATGTGTGTGCTTTTTGGCAGTCCTGGTGTGTGTGTGTGTGTGTGTGTGTGTGTGTGTGTGTGTGTGTGTGTGTATACATATATATATATATATATATATATATATATGGAAAGCTCTGAGTTCACACTGATGTCTACAATTCCAATCCAACCACCATAATTTTCATTTTTCTCTCTTTCCAGACTTGTAACTCCTTTCTCTGACAGTGACATTCATTTCATAAGGTTTTTAATGGCTGATTGTTTTGGGAGTGAGTTGCCAGGTCCTTCTTTCATTTTTCTGGTGCTAGGGATCAAACCCAGAGCTTCAGAGAGGTTTTTGTTTGTTTGTTTGTTTTTGTTTTTGTTTTCTGAGATAGGGTCTGGTTATATAACCCATGCTGACCTTGAACTCAGGATCATCTTGCCTCAGCCTCCCAAGTGATGGGATTACAGTTGTGTGCCACCACACCCAGCTCTATTTACTGTCTTATCCCTACTATCTAGCTTAAAAAATACTTAGGAGATGCTTGCTGAAAGCACAAATGAATGACTAACTAAAGGTAAATGAAATGTCTACTATCACACAGCTGATTGGTGGCAGAGTTAGATCTCAAACCCAGATCACTTGATTTCAAGTGAGGTCCATCAAAATCTCAGGTGAGAAATACATAAGATGTATTAGAATTGTGTTTCATAAATAATAAGCCCAAAAGAGAAACAAATAAAGTAACAGGTTTTGCTGCCCCCACATCCCAAAAAAAGGAAAAGTAATTACAATGAAAATGAAAGATGTTTTCTAACAACTAATTGTGTCAAAGACTAAATTTCCCTGTCTGATAAATATTCAATATTCATTTTCATTTCATCCTTAATAGAGTTTGATTTTGTTGTGGGTGGCAACTGTGCCCTACTGATCACATTTCTTAGCCTGCCTTGCAAATAGGAGTGAGCTTTTAACTGAGTATGGTCTACACAGTACAAGCAACAGTTGTTGGGATAGGCTACTAGAAAAGCTTTACTTTTTTTTGCAGTACAAGGTGGTCAAACCTAGGACCTTGTGCATGTTAGGCAAGTGTTCTACCACTGAGCTACAACCCTAGCCCCTCCCCTCCTTTAATTAAATTTTGAGACAGGGTCTTGCTAAATTGCCTTGAACTCAAAATTCTCCTGCTTCAGCCTCCTGAGTAGTTGAGATTACAGGTGTGTGTCACAGTGTTGAGCTCAGAAAAGCTTTCGAAATCTCTTTAAATGTGTGTATTTTTTGGCAGTCCTGGTGTGTGTGTGTGTGTGTGTAAAGCTCTGAGTTCACACTGATGTCTACATTCCAATCCAACCACCATAATTTCATTTTTCTCTCTTTCCAGATTTGTAACTCCTTTCTCTGACAGTGGCATTCACTTCATAAGGTGTTCAATGATTAGTTGTTTTGGGATTGTTTTGGGAGTGGGTTGCCAGGTCGTCTTTCCATTTTTCTGGGCTGGCCATATTTTCCAACTACTGAGCATTCCTTGTTTCCAACTTTTGCATTCCAGTCACCAGTAATTATCAGTACATTTTGATTGCATTTTTGATCTACTTCAGATTTCAGAAGCTGGTAGAAATCTTCCCTATCTTCATTTGTGGCCTTAGTGGTGGGTGCATAAATTTGAATATTAGTGATATTAACTGGCCTTCCTTGTAGGCATATGGATATTATTACAGCTATGAAAGATAGTCTCTACCAACAGAGGACCGTCTTTCAAGAACTTTGTGTGCATGTGGGTATGTGTGCACACATGCATGTGCACTGGGATTAGGATGGTTGGGTGTTTAACAACGTACAGTGGATATAAGCTGCAAAATACACAAGCTTAGGGCGACCACCAAACCCAAAAGAGTCAGGAACAGGAAAGAGTTGCTTGACAAAGTTAAATCTGAATAGAATCTTGGGTTATAACAATCCACAAGGGCTTTGGGTACTAAGGGAAGCATACAAACTGGAGGATTTGAAGCAGACATTTGAACTGATTTTTGAAAGTTCACTTTGGATGTGATGTCTGCTTCCTTACTGCAGTGTAGAATAACTTCTTTCTCCTTCTGCGTCTTATATTCTTTACCCACAGGGCTTATGACCTATCCTCATACCTTAATACTATTGATCTTTCAGTATTCTTTTGTCTTTCTCTTTTCTTCCTTCCACTGGCTACAGTTCAGTGATCAAAGATTAGAAGCTAAACTATCGATGTTGGGGTAAAATATTGAAAGAATATTGGGACACTAATGACATTATGGCCTGCAGCCATATCACTGTGGTGTCCGATTCCAACAGATCTCGGAAGCTAAGCATGATCAGGCCTGGTTAGTACTTGGATGGCAGACCACCTGGGAACATCAGGTGCTGTAGGTTTGGGAGAAGGACACAGCAACCCACTCTCAAAAAAATAATCAGCCATTGAAAACCTATGAATAGCAGAGAAGCACTAACAATCCTGTTTCACCTGTTGTATGGAGGCTTGCTATGAGTCTGACACCAACTGACTGGTACCTAACAACAACAATGATATTATAAAGCCATCAGCCTTGGAATGCCTAGTATGTATTCATTTTTGTGGGAAAAAAACTCTTATCTTATTAAGCTATTTTACATCTATTTGTAGCAGCTAAATACTGTTCTTAACTGATACCAATTTTGCCTTACATATCAGTCTTCTACGATGTTATTTTTTACCCCAGATATGCTCAGTATCTGTTATTTCTCTGAGTTTTACCTGAGGCCCTGGGTTCAACTCTCAAGTACCGGAAAAAAAAAAAAAAAAAAAAAAAAGAATACTGACAGATTTCATAAAATGCATAATTATAAAAAACAAAAAACAAAAAACAAAAAAACAACAAAAATAATTAAATAAGTAAGTAAATACCATGAATTAAAAAAATACTTTATTGGATCATATAATTATCTCCCACCAAGCAGTCTCTTAAGGAGTGCATAGTGTATTATCAAAACAAGACCAAATACACAATCTTTGTTTTCAAACTTTTTTTTTTTTTTTGTGGTACTGGGGGTTGAACCTAGGGCCTCGTGCCTGCATGCTCTGCAAGTGCTGGACCACTGAGCTGTGCCCCCTGCCCATTTTTTTTTAACTTTTTTGAGACAGGGTCTCACTAAATTACCCAGACTGCCTCTGGTCTCCAACTTGAGATCCTCCCACCTCTGCCTCCGGAGCCACTGGGATTACAGGCGTGAGCCCCACTGAACTTCTATTTTGATTAAAAGAGTAATATATATTTACTGTGGGAAAAACCCTTAAGACAGAAAAGTATTAAAATAAAAATTAAAATCACACATATTTCCATACACATACATTGCATTAACACATTAGTGTATTTCTTTCCAATCTTTTTTTCTATGCATGTTTATGTTGCATATAATTTTTGTAGTTCTTGTGTGCATTTTTTCATGTCATTAAAACTCTTCAAAATATTTTAAAAATAAAAATTTTGACTAAAATAATGTATGATGATTAAAAACATTTTGGGAGACAGAGTAAAATAAGAATATTTTATATTTCATCACCTATTGATAAATACTATCAACATCCTGGTCTTTCTCTGCACAAATACATACAAAGATTTTTCTTTTTTACAAAATTAGGGTTGTATTTATATTCTGATTTTTTTCATTTACTGTGTTATAAATATTCCTCCATGATAGTGTATATTTGGGAGATCGAAAAAAAATTCCATTATATACACATGCATCATAGTTTAACTATATAACCTACTGAGGGAAAATTAGAGTGTATCCAATTATAGACTATCATAAATAGTGTTACAATAAAATCAGGTTTCATAAATATTTGCCTGTATTATTAGTTAATTCCTTAGGATTCCTAGAATAAAAATACTGGGTCAAATTTCACTGGGTATAGTGGTACATGCCTATGGTTCCAGCTACTAGAAAGGCTGATGTGTCCTAGAATAAAAATATTGGGTCAAATTTCACTGGGTATGGTGGTACATGCCTACAGTTCCAGCTATTAGAGAAGCTGAGGCAGGAGCATCATTTGAGTCTAGGAGTTTGACAGCAGCTTATGCAATATAGTGAGACCCTCCTCTCAAAAAAAAAAACCAAAAAAAAAAAAAAAAGTTAAGAACATTTCAAAATCTCATGATAACACATTGCTAAGTCACTTTCCAGATAAGTTAGATTGATTTGATCCCAACACAGTGCATGAGTGATTACATAATTCTTCACTCAAAGCAGCAGGATTATGTAAAACATACCTGTGTAAATGAAATCTAGAAGTAACTGAAAGACTCCAGCTTCAATTCCGAGAATCTGTACAACATCTTTTGAGGATTCTTTCATTCCTCCCGTGAACAAAGCTGCAAAGTATGGACTACTCGCAGCCAAAACTAGCCGATGAACATTAAAAGTTTCCATCCCAACTTGCAGCTGCACATCACAGAAATGCTGTCCATTTCTCATTTTATTTATCTGGGCCAATATGAGTTGAGCATGTTTATCGGATGAAAATGGACTATCGTCAGCCTTGGGACAGCCCTCATTAGCCATGATGACCACAAACTAATTAAAAGGACTGCTGCCCATTATCTGCTTCTACTCTGAAAAACAAAATACATAGAGATTAAACAACATATCTTTGTGCTTAACATGTTTTTTATTCATGCATATAAGAAACATTACTTATACTTACAATTTACTTGTTGTTGCCTTAGAGACATAAAATACACATGAAATACAAATAAAAGCTAAACTGCTGGTGCTATTTCTAATATGACTTCAGAGAAGGAAATAAGCAGCAGAGGCCAAAATATCTGAAAGAAGCTGCACAAAGTAATGGGACCTGAACTGGATACTAAAAGACCAATAGTATTAAGGTATGAAGATAGGTCATAAGTCCCTTGGATAAAGAAAATAAGATACAAAAGCAGAAAAAACTTATTGTACACTGCAGTAAGGAAGAAGACATCACATCCAGAGAGAACTTTCAAAAATCGGATTTAATCAGTTTAAATGTCTGCTTAAAATCCTTCAATTTAGCTGGGTGCGGTGGCACACACCTGTAATCCCAGCGGCTTGGGAGGCAGAGGCAGGAGGATCACAAATTCGAGGCCAGAGGCCATCTGCGTAACTTAGTGAGACCTGTCTCAAAAAGTAAAATAATGGGTGGGGGTGCAGCTCAGTGGTCCAGCTCTTGCAAAGCATGCAAGCATGAGGCCCTGGGTTCAACCCCTAGTACCACAAAAAAAAAAAAAAAAAAAAAAAAAAAAAAAAAAAATCTTCAATTTGTATGCTTCCCTTAGTACCCAAAGCCCTTGTGGATCTTGTTATAACCCAAGATTCTATTCAAATTTAACTTTGTCAGGCAACTCTTTCCTGTTCTTGTCTCTTTTGGGTTTGGTGGTCACCCTAAGCTTGTGTATTTTGCAGCTTATATCCACTGTACGTTGTTAAACACCCTACCACCCTAATCCCAGTGCACATGCATGTGTGCACACATACCCACATGCATATAAAGTTCTTGAAAGACGGTCCTCTGTTGGTAGAGACTATCTTTCATAGCTGTAATAATATCCATACGCCTACAAGGAAGGCCAGTTAATATCACTAATATTCAAATTTATGCACCCACCACTAAGGCCACAAATGAAAACAGGGAAGATTTCTACCAGCCTCTGCAATCTGAAATAGATAAAAAATCCAATCAGAAGCCAGGTATGGTGGTGCACGCCTGTAATCCCAGCGGCTCGGGAGGTGGAGACAGGAGGATCGCAAGTTCCAGACCAGAGGCAGTCTGGGTAACTTAGCAAGACCCTGTCTCAAAAAACTAAAAAATGGACCAAGGGTGCAGCTCAGTGGTCCAGCACTTGCAGAGCATGCAAGCGCGAGGCCCTAGGCTCAACCCCCAGTACCACAAAAAAAAAAAAAAAAAAAAAAAAAATGCAATCAGGATGTACTGATCATTGTTGGTGACTGGAATGCAAAAGTTGGAAACAAAGAAGAAAGCTCAGTAGTTGGAAAATATAGCCTTGGTGACAGAAACAATACTGGATATTACATGATAGAATTTTGTCAAACGAATGACCTTTTCATAACAAATACATTTTTTCACCAGCATAAACAGTGACTACACACATGGACTTCACCAGATGGAACACACAGGAACCAAACTGACTACTTTTGTAGAAAGAAATAATGGAAAAGCTCCATATCTGCTGATTGTGGATCAGACAATCAACTGCACATATGCAAATTCAAATTGAAACTGAAGAAAATTAGAACAAGTGTACAAGAACCAAGGTATGACCCTGAATATATCCCACCTGAGTTCAGAGATCATCTCAAGAACAGGTTTAGTGCATTAGACACAAATGACGGAAGACCAGACAAGTTGTGGCATGGCATCAAAGATATCATTCATAAGGAAAGCAAAAGGTTATCAAAAAGACAGGAAAAAAAGACCAAATTACATGTCAAAAGAGACTCTGAAATTTGCCCTTGAATGTCAAGCAAGTAAAGTAAAAGGAAATAAACAGATTTCAAAAGGCAGCTAGAGAAGACAAAATCAAATATTTTAATGGCATGTGCAAAGAGCTGAAGACAGAGAACCAAAAAGGAAGAACATGCTCTGTTTTTCTCAAGCTTAAGGAATTAAAAAAAAAAAATTCAAGCTTCGAGTGGTAATAGTGAAAGATTCTACAGGGAAAATATTAACTGATTCAGGAAACATCAAAAGAATACACAGAGTCATTATACAAAAAAGAATTGGTAGATGACCAACCATTCAAGAGGTTGCATATGATGAGGAACCAATGGTATTGAAGAATGAAGTGGAAGCTGCCTTGAAGGCACTGGTGAAACACAAGGCTCCAGGAATTGATGGAATACCAATAGAGATGTTTCAACAAACAGATGCAGCACTGGAGGTGCTAACATGTTTATACCAAGAAATTTGGAAAAGAGCTACCTGGCTAACTGACTGGAAGAGATCAATATTTTTGCCTATTCCCAAGAAAGGGGATCCAACTAAATGTGGAAACTATTGAACAGTATCATTAATATCACACACAAGCAAAATTTTACTGAAGATCATTCAAAAGTGATGGCAGCAGTACATAGACAGGGAATTGCCGGATAATCAAGCTGGATTCAGAAGAGGGTGGGGGACATCACTGCTGATGTCAGATGGATATCAGCCGAAAGCAGAGAATATCAGAAAGAAGTCTATCTATGTTTTATTGACTATGCAAAGGCATTTGCCTGTGTGGATCATAACAAATTATGGAAAACACTGCAAAGAATGGGAATACCAGAGCACCTAATTGTAATCATGAGAAATCTGTACATGGACCAGGAGGCAGTAGTTCGTTCCGACAGAATAGGGAAACACTGCTTGGTTTAAAGTAGAGATAGGTGTGTGTCAGGGCTGTGTCCTTTCACCATATCTCTTCAATTTCTTGGTGAATAAATAATCTGAGAAGCTGGACTTTATGAAGAAGAATGCAGCATCAGGATTGGAGGAAGACTCATTAACAACCTGTGTTATGCAGATGACACAATTCTGCTTGCTGAAAGTGAAGAACATTGAAAAATTAACTGATGAAGATCAAAGAACACAGCTTTCAGTATGGATTGCAACTCAACATCAATGAAACAAAAATCCTTACAACTGGGTCAGCATGCAACTTCACAATCAATGAAGAAAAGATTGAGGTTGCCCATGATTTTGCTTTAGTTGGTTCTACAATCAACACCCATGAAAGCAGCAGTCAAGAAATTAAAAGATGCATTGCTTTGGGAAAAGCTATAGCAAAAGATCTCCTCTAAGTACTGAAAAGTAAAGATGTCACATTGAAGACAAAGGTGCGCCTGCTTCATGCCATAGTATTTTCAGTCACATCATACGATTGTGAAAGCTGGACGTTGAACAAGGGAGACAGGAGAAGAATTGATGTTTTTGAGTTATGGTGCTAGAGACAAATATTGAATATATCATAGACTGCCAAAAGAACCAACAGATCAGTCCTAGAAGAAGTGCAACCAAAGTGCTCCTTGGAAGCAAGGATGGCTAGACTGCATCTTACGTATTTTGGACATGTCATCAGGAGAGACCAATCCCTGGAGAAGAATATCATGTTTGGGAGAGTGGCAAGTCAACGAAAGAAAAAAAAAAAAAAAAAGGAAAACCCTCCACTAGATGTACTGACACAGTGTCTGCAACAATAGACTTAAACATAAATAAGATTGTGTACCTGGTACATAATTGGACAGTGTTTCATTCTGATGTACATGGGGTCCTACGAGTTGGACTTGACTCAATGACACGTAACAACAATAGATTGATTTTAACTATTGGCTTTTTAATCTATTGTGTCAATTGTAATTTTCACATTAAGAGGCAAGAAGAAAAGATGAGAAAGAAGGAAACTGAAGGTCAGTTTCTCCAAGGATACAGTTTGGTATAATGACAGTCTCAGTATCTGAATCCAGGTCTTCTTACTCTAAATCCAGGGTTTTTGCCACCATATCACATTACATAGGAATTATTAGGCCAGGTTATTGAGAAAGAGACTTGAAACCTAAGCATAGAATTTTGGCCCAGGGTTTTTATAGGTTTAATAAGAATAAACATGTCAATAAGCCAGGCAAAGTGGTCCACATCTGTAATCTCAGCATTTGTGAGGCTGAAGCAGGTTGCCTACCTGAACAACACAGCAAGATCCAGGCAAGTTTAGGCTGCCCAGTGAGGTCCTATCTTAAACAAACAAACCCAGTCAATAGTCCTATTTCATAACTTGGTTTTTCAGAGGTGTGAGCTAGGAGGTAACAAAGACCATGAAGCATCTTTAGAGCTTTAGCAACAAGAATTGAAGGGATAAATCTAAATTACCTTTTGAATAATGAAACCATGAGATTCTACAATATAAGAGATGTGGAGATAAAGCAGAGAAGAAATCTATGATGACTAAAGTTTTATAATTTAGGCACCAAGGAGAATTGGTAATAAGATTGACAAAAATAGTGTAGGCTGACAAAAAATGGTTTATGCATACAGCAGTCAAACTTGTCAAAATAAGCTAATAATGACTATCTAGGAATTGACTTTTGGAAAAGTTTGAGAGACTCTAAGGTAGCTGCTAAAATTTCACATCAGCATCTACATAATGTCAACATTTTACATCTAACTAGCACATAAACAGAGAATTTGCCCCTACATGGAAGTTCGACCTCCAGATATTGTTAAATATGGCATGACTGTCAGGCTTTTCTCTGCTTTAGATATTCTCTTGTCAGCAGATTTTTCACTCCAATGATTTAATTCCAGGGTAACTCCTGTCTCCTACTTCAAGGAATCAAGCACAGCCACAGAGTTGAAATGCTGCCTGCTGCTACAAAACTTACTAAAATATCCACTGTGGCAGCAGTCAGCAGAAATCCTTGTCCGTTATCACGCTTCTCAGTAACTGCTGACACTATCCCAGTGCCAGTGGAGTACTCATTCCAAAAGGTGGCAGTAACCATATTTCCAAATGGAAAGAGCATAATCCTCGGATACTGCATAAAGGTCGCAAGAGACCCAAACTTGAAGGGCAGATTACTAGGAAAAAGCGAAGAAAATCAGAGGAATTAAAGAGGACTTTGGTGGTCTAATTCGAGAGCGTGTGAAAGCTGCTTCAGCAAAGGATGTCAGAAAGAATCCCAAACAGTGTCAAAAACAAAAACAAAAAACCTGAGGTCCTTTGTGCTTCAGTCGGGGACTGGACCTAGAGAGCTATGCTTAAACTGCTGCGACATTAAAAGCGGAAAACCAATCCGGCGCTATCGAAAGTGCAGGAAAGGGATCTCAGACAACTGAAGGTATAGAAGCGGCCTGGGACAGGGCCTCCTGTTTCCCTAGTGGGGGCGGGGAAAGCAGAGGCCGCGGCTGTCTAGACCAAAGGACGCTCCAGTGAGAGCAAAAACACTTCAGCTGTCAGAGCAATGCTTGAGGCGACGGAAGGAGATTCGAGTAAACGCTGGTTCCAGAGGTCCTCTCACTCTCGTCCTCCCAGGTCCTGAGGGTCAGACATAGCCCAAGAGGAACTTCACAACCCCGTTATAGACACACCCAGATCAGAGGCCCCTCTTACCCGCCGCTTTCCTTCCCGCCTGCGCCAGCTCAGGCTGCGCTTGCGCAGCTGTGTTCCGCCTAGGCGCGGAGAGGGCGGGGAGAACGGCCAGGTGACTGGCCACTGCGGGGCGGGCCCGGAGGGCGGAAGCCAAGCCTAGCTTGGTTAGGCGCATCCTTGACTGTCGAGAGCCTGGCCTTCCTCTGCGCGTGTGCGGGTTCCTCTGCTGGCAGGCTGCAGGTGGTAGGGCAGTGGTTTGTGAGGCTGTGGGTAGCAGGGCAGCAAGCTGCTCTCACTGTTGTAGCGGTGGATATGTACTCGCTTTACCCGGGGCGCGCAGCCTCCCGCAAGCCTAGGCTTCGGTTTGCTAGGGTTGGCCGGCTTGCCCTGTCCATTGCACTCACACTTTGAACTCTTGTGATGTCCGAGGCAGGCAGCTGACCTCAGTGTTGAAGAGAGACAAAAAGGAACATTGGCAGGGTGCTTCTCTACCAATCTCAGATCGTTTTCTGAGTCTATTGGCTGACCCCAAACTACTTTGGGAGAAGGGAGAACTCCAAAAGCCCAGTTCTTTTCCTGTAGACCTCATAACGTTGTTATTAGGTGCCGTCGATTCGAGTTTGACCCATAGTGACCCTCGTAGGCTTTTCAAATGACTGATTGTTTTGAGATTGCTTCGATTGTGGATTGCCACGTCTTGTTCCGGTTTTTGCCGTGCTAGGGATAGAACTCAGGTCCTCAGAGAATGCAGAGCAGCACTATACCTACTGAGCCAAATCCCAGCCCTTATAACATGAATGGCTTTCAAACTTTTTTGAACTCAGTGCATAGTGAACAAAAACATTTTACATCAAACCCAATTCTACGTACTTATGTATACAGTTTTTCCCAAAATTTGTTTACACTTACTACCCGCCGTGCACTAAAATTCTACTTCTTTTCCATTGCATTACAAAAAAATGCGGAAGAGATCTATTCCAGGAACATTGTTGATGGTTTGGAAAACAGCAAAATATTACTGGATGTCCATTCAGTGTAAGGCTGGGCATTGTCTGACAGACACTAGACGGATGTAAGACCAGAGGGACTTCTGACTTTCTATTGACTAAGGTATTTTACAAGAAAACTGAAAATACTCAAAATAACTCTTCACCATATAGAAAAAAAAATACCAAAACATATTAAACCACTTTTGTCCCTCTTAGCAAATTCATTTCAACATTCTTGATTCCTAGTACACTCATACAACATTCCTATAACATTCTACTGGCTAAATTAATTAATTTAGGAGATAAACAAAATATTTGGTATGTGTTTCTTTTATATTTGTATGAGTGACTTGATTTTACTTTTCAGAAAATTAAACGTTAGCACCGTTAAAATCAGTTTTACAACTTACTATTGGGTTGTACCCAGCAATTTGAAAAGCACTGCTTTAGAGTCAATACCTAGAATCAGAACTGCTGGAACAGAATTGCACAAAGATTTGTGCATCTTCAATTTCAGTAGAAAATATCTTTTTCCAAACTTTCAGTCAACATTCCCACCAGTGGTGAATGAGAGTTCCCTTCGCTCTGCATCTTTGCCAACAGTTGATATCATTAGATGTTTCAATTTTGTGTAATCTGGTAGATGGAAGATGGTCTCTCATTTTAGTTTACATTCCCTGGCTATTATTGAGATTGGGCAGTAAAAGAGTGTTGATAGGCTACCGTGGACTGTGCCCTCCCCACAATTCTTATGCTGAAGGTAAGGACCACAAGGTGATAGTATTTGGTGGCAATTATGGTTCAAGGAGGTCATGAGGGTAGGGTCTTCACAATGGAATTAGTACCTTATTAGACACTAGAGAGTTCCCTACCCCCCCTCCTATAAGCACAAATAGGAGGTCATATGAGCACACATTGAGATGGCATTAGAAGATAAGAGAAAAATTCTCAGAATGAAATTTATCTTGCTAACACCTTGATTTTGGACTGTCCAACCTCCAAAACTGTGAAGAATAAGTTTCTATTGGTTAGGCCATCCAGTCTATAGCATTTTGTTAAGGTAACTTGCACAGATTGATATGGGTCAATTGCATTTCTTTTTCTATAAACTGAGTATTCATGTTTTTTGCCTATTTTTAAAATTGATTTTTCATTGATTTGCAGGATAATTTTAATTATTTGTCAATATTTTTTCCAATTTGTGTTTGTTTCTTTTTTTTTTTTCTTTTCTTTTCTTTTTTTTTTTTTTGGCAGTACTGGAGGTTGAACCCAGGGCCTTGTGCTTGCATGCTTTGCAAGTGCTGGGCCACTGATCTGCACCTCCAGCACATTTTTTTTTTTTACTTTTTTTGAGAGAGGGTCTTGCTAAATTACACAGAGTACCTCTGGTCTCGAACTTGTGATCCTCCTGCCTCTGCCTTCCAAGCCACTGGAATTACAGGCATGTGCCACCGCACCCAGCTCATTGTCTCTTTTGATAACGAACAGTTCACAGTGTTACCAATTCATGAGATGATTTATTTATATTTTGACTGTTTTTTTTTGGGAGGCGTGGGGGTTGTTTGGTTGGTTGGGTTTTGTTTTTGTTTGTTTTTGTTTTGTTTTCTTGACAGAGTTTCACTATGCAGCCTAAACTGGCCTTAAACTTGTGATCCTCCTGCCTCATTTAGCCTTCTGAGTGCTGGGATTCTAGGCATACACCACCATGCCCAGCTTATTTTCTACTTTTGATGTATGCTTAAGAAATTCTTCCCTCCTTTATGTCATAAAGATGTTACCTTAACAAGTGTTAAAACCTCTACCCGTTTAATTCTTTAAGTCATTGGAAGTCAGTTTTTGTGTAGAGATTGAGTTAGGGATCCAATTTCTTTTTCTTTTCCTATCTGTATAATCAATTGTAACAATATTATATATTAAAACAGTTCACATTTCCCCATTAATCTGCAATTCCAGTTCTCTCCTATATTGTATTTCTTTTTGGGTTAAGATCAATTCTGTATTCAATTTCATTGATCTAGTCATCTCTGCCCTACCATTTTAATTACTACAGCTTTGTAATAAATCTTGACATCAGGTAGGACAAGTTTTTCCATCTTATTCTTCAAAAGTGTCTTGGCTATTCCTGGCACTATTGGTTCTTCCATATAGATTTTAGAACTAGCCTGTCAAGTTACATATGCACATACACACACACACAGAGAGAGAGAGAGAGAGAGAGAGAGAGAGAGAGAGAAGTGTTTGTTGGTTTTGTACGTGTTTTTCAGACAGGATTTCACTGGCCTTGAACTTTTCATCTTCCTGCCTCTGCTTCCTGAATGCTGGTATTACAGGCATACGACACTACACCTTGCTGAAGATGAAATTTTCATTAGAGTTTCAATAAATCAACATAGGATAATTTGTAGAGAATTAACATCTTTATAACATTGAGTATTCTCATTTATGAACAAAATTAAATTCTAGAAAATTTTTATAATCTTATCCATAAAAATTTTATGTATTTTTTATTAATTTTATTCCTGAGTACTTTTATCTTTGTGCCATTGTACAATATATCTTTTTAAGAATTACAGTTTAGCCAGGTGCAGTTGCACATGCCTGTAATCCCAGCGGTTTGGGAGGCGGAGGCAGGAGGATCACAAGTTCGAGACCAGAAGCAGTCTGTGTAATTTAGCGAGACCCTGTCTCAAAAAGTAAAGAAATGGGCTGGAGGTGCAGCTCAGTGGTCCAGCACTTGCAAAGCATGCAAGTGCGAGGCCCTGGGTTCAACCCCCAGTACCACAAAAAAAAAAAAAAAAAAAAAAAAAGAATTACAGTTTATGTTTATTGTTGGGGTACAGAAATGAAACTCACTGGAGTATACTGATTTCATAGACAATAACTTTGCTTAACTCACTTGTTTAATGTGATAAAATTATGGTTTTCAGATTTTTCTGTGCAAACAATCATACCATCAACACATGACAAGTTTTGTTTCTTTCTCTATAAACTTTATATCTTATATTTCTTTATTTTGTCTTATTCTGATGGCTAAAATCTCTACTGTGAGATTGATTGCAGATACAGCATATTATGGAATTAATGCATAGACTTTGGAGCCAAATGCCTAAGTCCAAAACCTGGCCCTACCATTCAGAAACTTTGAGCAAACTGCTTAACTTTTCCTGTAACTTCGATTTCTGTAGTTAAACCATGTGTAATTCATAGGCATAGAAAAGCATTTCCTTAATAAGACTCTAATTGCTCAGAAAATCACACCAAGAATTGACAAGTGGTATTACATGAAATTAAAAAGTTTCTGTACAGCAAAGTAAACAATTAACAGAGTTAAGGAAGAGCCCACTGAATGAGAGAAAATCTTCTCATCTAACACATCTGATAGAGGGCTAATTTCTAGAATATACAAAGAACTCAAGAAAGCAAATCCCAAGACAACAAGTAACCTAATACACAAGTGGGCAAAGGAATTGAACAGACAGTTCTTGTTGGGGATTTTTTAAATCATATCCCACAACTAGGGGCCCTCATGACAGCCTGAGGGGCTGACCCCTAGTTGACCCCAGGGCTCATCTCACTCACTCAAACCAGCTCCTCCCATCAAGTGAGTAAAGATGGCGCCTGGCCAGTCTGACCTGCCCTAACCACCCTAATTTTGATTGGCTCCCCTCAGCACTTTCAGGTAATAACTGTCCCCACCTGGCAGGTGTGTCAGTTTACCCACTGTACCTGGCAGGTGTGTGCCCTGATTGGCTGAATCCCAACATGTGACCCCTCCAGGACCCTATAAAAGTAGGGCTCCTGGACACCCCCCCCACCCTCACCTCTCTGACCATCCCTTAACTGCCAACTGAACCCCATCACCTGGACCAGCGCTCCCAACTCCAACAAGACCTTCTAGCAAGCCTGCAGGATCAAGCCCAGGGGCCCCGAAGAGCCAAAGGATCCAAGAAAGCCACGAAGAGCCTCCCAATTCCTCCCATCCTTGGGAAGGAGGGAGGTAGAGAAGGCAAGCCGCGAGAGGCAAGACCTCCACGGAACACCAGCGGCTGTGGCTGTGCCTTTAAGGCTGAGCTGTACCAGCACTCAGCTGCAGGTTTAGGGCCAGCACTTAAAGAGCATAGAGCTCTGCTCTATTGGGGCTGCTTGCTCCTTGCTCTCCATCAGGGGAGCACCCAATAAACCTTACCTACCCTGTTTTACCACCTGAAGGTCTCCCGAGGTCCTTCATTTACGCCACCAGCCAACTTGTTATGTTGTAGGTTTGGCTCTAATCTTAGCAGGGCTTGAGCTAAAATCCCAACAAGTTCTCAAATGAAGAAGTTCATAAAGGTAAGAAGCACATGAAAAAATGCTCAGTATCTCTAGCCATTAAGGAAATGCAAATCAAAACAACTCTGAGATTCCACCTAACTCCAGTGAGAATACCCAATATCACCAAAACAAGTAATAATAAATGTTGGCAAGGCTGTGGAGCAAAAGGAACCCTCTTACACTGTTGGTGGGATTGTAAATCATTTCAACCACTTTGGAAATCAATATGGAGTTACCTCAGAAACCTAAAAATAGAACTGCCATACAACCCAGCTATACCACTCATGGAAATATACCCAAAGGGAGACAACTCATCATACCACAAAAACACCTGTATCTCCATATTCAATGCAACACTTTTCACAATAGCAAGGATATGGAACCAATCAAAGTGTCCATGAACAGAGGAATGGTTTAAAAAAGTAGGGTCATATACACAATGGAATATTGCTCAGCAATAAAGAAGAATGAAATAATGTCTTTTGCAGCAAAATGGGTGGAAATAGAGAATATACTCTTAAGTGAATGAACACAAGCTCAAAAAGAGAAATACCATATGTTATCACTCATATGTGGGAGCTGAATCTCACTTAAAGGAAGAAAAAGTCCTATATATAGATTGATATATAAAAATGCACAACTAAATTTAGCGAAGAAAGGACAGTATAAAGAGTAGAAAGAAGAAGAGAGGGAACTAGCAAAGGGAAGCAAAGATTTTGGAAGGTGAGATAGGGAGGAGAATCAATATAGAGGGATAAAGGGAGAGAGGATGATCTTAATGTAAACGATGCAACTTCATGAGTATATGGAAAAAATCGAGGAACATAACCCAAATATGCATATGATTTTTACTATATATTAGCCAAAACTTTCCATAAACCTTGTAAGTTGACAAAAGTGTAACCATACATGATATAATAGTTGCATAATGGAAAAAGCCAATGCTATATGACTCTGTACTCCCCCAACATTTACCAATAAAATGAGAAAAAAATTAAATTTAAATTCCTCTTATAAGACACTTATATGTCTATCTCTGCAGCTCACTTCAAACCACTCTTTCTCTCACCTTCTCTAAACAAACACTCATTACATTTCTACCTGTGTTTCAAATATTAGCTTTTTTCTGACCCAACACCTTTTTCATTATTTGCCATTTCATTTTGCTGCCTGGGCCGATCTTCTCATAGACATGGCTCCTCACTTTCATTATTCAAAAGATTTCTGCATAAATACTATTTCCTCAGAAAAGTCTTCCTAAACCACCTTATCTAAAATAGAACTCCAACCCTCCATTACCCTCTATTTACTTATCATACTTTTCTTTTTAAAACATTATGTAATTGTTTATTCACTGTTTCATCTTCCCCAATAAGACACTAAACTCCATGAGGGTTTTACTATTATGGTAGCTCCTAGGACAATCTTTATAGCTGGTTCATATACACACTTTTAAAAGACTGAACAAATAATTGAATGAGTAATATTCGCAATGTTCAACTTAAAAAATGTTTTTAAATAACTTTAAGAAATGTCTCCACAGGTAAAAAAGAAATTATGCAAAGGCAAATTATTTACATCAAAGGAGCTTCTTTAGAAGTTCTTGCATTTAAAGTTTTCCCTAATGCTGTGCTAAGTATTCTTAGAACTCATCAGTACATGTATACATCATTTCTTTTCTAGTGAAATGAGATCACATTTCTTCTTGAAAACTTGTTTGATTTATACTTACATTAAATGTTACATTTTTATGTTACATTTTTATAGAAATTGAGATTTTATATACACAAACTCTTTGAGAAAGTATCTATATTAAATTGCAAAGAATCCTGAAAAAAAGCACGTATAATTATTGTACTTAGTGTAGTTGTTGTAAGGATCAAATTTATTTAACATATATAAAGCACTTAGAAAAGTACCTGGTTACATCTACCTTTTAAAAATTATTCATCTTTAAAAAACTATAGCAATAGCAAGTATCGTTATACAATTCCTGGTTTATTTACTAAGTTAGCTTTTTTGAGACAGAGTCTCACTGTGTACCCCAAGCTGGTCTGTAACTTGCCATGTAGATCTGGCTGGCCTCAAGTTCAGGTCAACTGTCCTGCCTCAGCCTCCCAGGTGCTGGGAGTACAGAGCTGTGCCACCACACCTGGCTCCATTCCTGACTTTAAATAATGTTTTGCCATGAAATATAAGTTTTTTATAGATATTGTTTGTAGAGACTGTTTTGTCACGTTGGAAGTTCCCTTCTAATCCACTTACTTACTAGTTTTAGTACTAGTACAACTGATAATAATGGTAACACCTAATACATAATATTTATTATTTTAACCCCTATTTTTATTACATTTCCTGAGTATTTTGTGAACGAATATTGACTTTTAGCGAACATTTTTCCCATGTATTTGGATGACCAGATGGTTCTTCTCTCTCTTTTTTTTTTTTTTTCCTTAAGGTTGAATGGCAAAACCACCACCTGAGGCTTTATTTTGGAAAAGACAATTAGATTGGTCTTTAATGGAGGGTGTAGGTACCCCAGGCAGTATATTCCTCTCAAGGGTGGGCTAAGGGCTAGGGTTGAGCCTTAAGTGGGGGTCTTGTTCTCCACACTCCCCAAGGAACATCAAGATTTTGTGGCCAGCCTGAAAACAGTGAGTTTCAAGTCAGCCCGACCTACATAGTGAGACCCTATAAACTTCTCCCCAAAAAAAACCACAACCATACCACCAAAACCAAAAAATCTCTTTGGAGCTGGGAAGTTTGAGGCCAGACACAGTCTGCACAACTTAGCGAGGCCCTGTCTTCCCCAAGGCTCAGCTGTCTTCCCCAAGGCTCAAGGGCAGCATCAGAAGGAGTGTGGGCTGGGAGGGGCTGCGGTGGGCCTCCACTTGGGCAGGACTCAGAGGACTCAGAGGACTCAGACACCAGCTTCCCATTGCAAGTCTCAATCTTCTTCACTACTATGGCTTTGGTGTGGCTAAGAATGCTGTATCCCCCAGCAGAGCTAAAGCTGGGCTGGAAAGAGCTCACTCCACAGCTGAGGCCAGGGCTTGAGAGGCCCCCACAAGCTGAACTCAGGCCTCCCAACCAGCCAGTGGTGGTCTTCATATGGATATTCATGTTCTGCATTCCTGACTCCAACCAGCTCTCCTTGCTCTCCAGCAGCTTGCAGTAGGTTGTGATCTCCATGTCCACCACCGGCTTGACGTTCATCAGCTCCTGGTACCCACACAGCTGCCCTGTTTGGTATGTCCTGTTTGGCCTGCTGCTTGGTGGCCTCCAGCTGTGCCAGCTTGGTGTTGGCATGCTTAATAGCCAGTTTCCCATGCTGCTGGGCGTCAGTGATGGCAACCTCCAGAGAAGCCCTGTGGCCTTTGAAGGCCTTAATCTCTCCCTGCAGGTGACTGATATTGTGGTTCATCTTAAAGATCTCCATCTTCATGCTGTGCAAGTCACCCCCATGTTTCCCAGCCTGTGTCTGCAGCTCCTCATACTTGATCTGGTACATACTCTCAGCCTCAGCACTGCTGCGGTTGGCAATCTCTTTAATACTGGGCTTTGACTTCAGCGATGATGCCATTCATGTCCAGGGAGTGCCTATTGTCCATGGACGGGACCACAGACATGTCTGATCTCTGGGACTGCATCTCACAGATCTCCTCTTCATAGATGTGCCTCAGGAAGTTGATTTTGTCAGTCAGCCCTTCCAGGCGAGATGCCAGCTCCTTGTTCACGTAAGCTTCATCCACATCCTTATTGATGAGAACAAATTCATTCTCCATTTCTGTTCGCTTGTTGATCTCAACCTCGTATTTATTCTTGAGGTCCTCCACTAGTGCCTGCATGTTGCCAAGCTCTGCTTTCAGCTTCACCTTCTCCTGCCCCAGGGAATCCAGCTGCCATGGAAGGTTGTTGATATAGCTCTCAAACATGTTGTCCATGTTGTTCCAAACTGTCTTCTGCTCCATTTGGTCTCCAGCATCTTGTTCTGTTGCTCCAGAACTGTACCTTGTCAATGAAGGAGGCAAACTTATTGTTGAGGGTCTTGATTTGCTCCTTCTACTGAATGCGCACCACCTGGATGTTGGGGTCCAACCCCAAATTCATGGGGCCCAGTAGGTTCTGGTTCACCATGACAGCTGTGATGCCCCCCACACCAGCCCCACCGAAGCCACTGCCCAGACCCATGCTCGCCCAGAAGCTTCTGCTCCTGCCCACCCAGGAGAAGCTCAAGGAGCTGATACGGGCTCCAGGCCCACTCGTGTAGGAGCGGCTGCTGAAGGTCCATGGCCAGAGGTGGACACCTTGTAGAATTTCTGGGTCACTGATGGGCATGGTAGAGGCTGGAACCAAGGCATGCAGACTGAAAACAGATTCAAGAAGTAGCTGAGAGCAGCTGCTTCCAGGCTGTCCAGATGGTTCTTCTTTGGTCTTTCTTTTTCCCCCAGTATTGAGGGATTGAACCCAGTGCCTCATACATGCTAGGCAAGTGTTCTACCACTGAGCTGTTCCCTCAGTCCCTTTGTTATTTTTATTTTTTGAGACAGGGCCTCGCTAAGTTGTGCAGACTGTGTCTGGCCTCAAACTTCCCAGCTCCAAAGAGATTTTTTGGTTTTGGTGGTATGGTTG
>VMDO01013915.1:0-12500 GCA_007922755.1 Pedetes capensis | reverse complement strand
TTTTTTTTTTTTTTTGATCACTCTCCCAAACATGATGTCCTTCTCTAAGTATTGATCCCTCCTGACAAGAAGTCCAAAATATGTAAGACACAGTCTAGCCATCCTTGCTAGGAGTGCTCTGATTGTACTTCTTCTAGGACTGATCTGTTGGTTCTTTTGGCAGTCCCTGGTATATTCAATATTCGTCTTTCCAGCACCATAACTCAAAAGCATCAATTCTTGCTGGGTGCGGTGGCGCACATGTGTAATCCTAGTGGCTTGGGAGGCAGAGGCGAGAGGATCACAAGTTTGAGACCAGAGGTAGCCTGCATAACTTAGCGAGACCCTGTCTCAAAAAGTAAAAAAAAAAAGGGGGGGGGGCTGGGGGTGCAGCTCAGTGGTCCAGCACTTGCAAAGCATGCAGGCAGGAGACCCTGGGTTCAACCCCCAGTACCTCCCCCCAAAAAAAAGAAAAGAAAAAAAAAGCATCAATTCTTCTCCTGTCTGCTTTATTCAATGTCCAGCTTTCACAACCACATGATGGGACTGGAAATACCTTTGTCATGAATATGACATCTTTACTTTTCAACACTTTAAAGAGGTCTTTTGCAACAGATTTTCCCAATACAGTACTTCTTTTGATTTCTTGACTGCTGCTTTCATGGATGTTGTTTGTAGAACCATGTAAAGAAAAATCATGGAAAACCTCAATCTTTTCTCCATTTATCATGAAGTTATATAGTGACCCAGATGTAAGAATTTTTATTTTGTTGATATTGAGGTGTAATCCATACTGAAGACTGTGTTCTTTGATCTTCATCAGTAAATATTTTAAATCCTCTTTACTTTCAGCAAGCAGAGTTGTGTCATCTGCGTAATGCAGGTTGTTAATGAGTTTTCCTCCAATTATGATGTCACTTTCTTCTTTATAAAGTCCATCTTTCTTGGATTATTTGCTCATCATAGAGATTAAGAGACATGGTGAAAGGATACAGCTCTGACACAAACCTTTCCTGACTTTAAACCAGGCAGTGTTTTCTTGTTCTTTGCAAATGACAGTCTTCTGGTCCATGTGCAGATTCCTTATGAGTACTACTAAGTGCTGAGATATTCCCATTCTTTGTAATGTTATGCATAATTTGTTGTGATTCACACAGTCAAATGTCTGTGCATAGTCAATAACATAGAGACATCTTTCTGGTATTCTCAGCTTTTGACCCAAATCCATCTGAGGTCAGCAATGATGTCCCTGTCTCCACACCCTCTTTTAAATTTAGCTTAATTTTCCAGCAGTTCCCTATCACTATGCTGCTGCAGTTGTTTTTGAATGATCATTAGCAAAATTTTACTTGCATGTGATATTAATGATTTTGCCTGATAACATCCACATTCAGTTGGATCTCTTTTCTCAGGACTAGGCACAAATATGGATCTCTTCCAGTCAGTTGGCCAGGTAGCTGTTTTCCAAATTTCTTGCCATAAAAATGTTGGCACCTCCAATGTCGCATCTGTTTATTGAAACATCTCAGTTGATATTCCATCAATTCCTGGAGTCTTGTGTTTCGTCAGTGCCCTCAAGACAGCTTTCACTTCTTTCTTCAGTACCATTGGTTGCTAATCATATGCTACCCCTTGAAATGTTTGATCATCCACAAATTTTTATGTGTGTGTGGCACTGGGGCATGGAATCCAGGGTCTCACACATGCTTTTTTGCAAGCACTCAACTACTAAGCCGTAGCCCCAGCCCATTTTTTACTTTGTACTTTGTGCCTGAGTCTCACTAAATTACGCAGGCTGCCTCTAGCCTCAAACTTGTAATCCTCCTGCCTCCACCTCCTGAGTTGCAGGGATTACAGGCATGTACCAATGTCCCATTTTCTTTTGACATTTCCTGCATCATTTAACATTTTTCCTGTAGAATCTTTCACTATTGCCAGTCAGGCTTGAATTTTTTCTTCAATTCTTTAAGCTTGAAGAAAACAGACAGTGTTTTTCTCTTTTGGTTTTCTATCTCCAGCTCTTTGCACATGTCACTATATTTGATTTCATCTTCTCGCGCTGCCCTTTAGAATCTTCTGTTTAGTCAGCTTCCCAAGTCCGTGGAAATAAAGCTGTGTGCCACTGTGCCTCACCCCAGATCTTTTTTTTTTTTTTTTTTTCTGAGCCAGGATCTTACTAAATAGCTCAGGCTGCATGTGGCCTTGAATTTGTGATCTTCCTGCCTCTGCCTCCTGAGTTGCTGGAATTACAGAAGGATCCATGGTACCCAGCTGAATGCACTTTCTTTCTCTATAAATCTGACTATTCTAAGTACCTTCTACAAGTGGAATCATATGATATTTGTCCTCTTGTGACTGGCTTATTTCACTTAGCATAATATCTTCAAGATGCATCCATGGTGTAGCTTTGGTCAGAATTTCCTTCCTTTTAAAGAATAAATAATATTCCACTGCATGTATATACCATGTTTGTTTATCCATTTGTCCATTGATAGGAACTTAAATTGCTTCCACCTTTGGCTGTTTGGAATAATGCTGCTATGAACATGTGTATACAAATATACAAACACTCATTTGAATACATACAACCAATTCTTTTGTGACTATACCTAAAAGTAGAATTCCTAACCATCCTTATTTTAATTAATTAATTAATTAATTAATTAATTTATTTATTTTTTGTGGTACTGGGGGTTGAACCTAGGGCCTCGCATCTGCATGCTCTGCTAATGCTGGACCACTGAGCTGCACCCCCAGCCCATTTTTCTTTTTACGTTTTGAGTCAGGGTCTCGCTAAATTACGCAGACTGCCTCTGGTCTCGAACTTGCGATCCTCCCGCCTCCGCCTCCCAAGCCGCTGGGATTACAGGCGTGCGCCACTGCACCCGGCCTTACCATCCTTATTTTTTTAAAAAAAGTTTCCGAGTGTCCCATTTGAGGATATATTATAGTTTATTTAAGCAATCCCCCATTGGTGGATATTTTAGGCCATTTCCAAATTGTTGTTATTATAAATACTATCACAATGAAAATACCATTGTGCATATGTTGTGCATATATTATTTTATATTTGTGGAGGCCTGTGGGTCTCTGTTGGGTCATTCATCACTCTAGTCACTTGGCTTCTTTAGGTCAATTCCCACCCTTTAGTCTGAGTCCCCAGATCATTCTATTGCTCTTGTGTCTTGGTAGACTCACAAGAAACTTGGTGGGACTTTCTGTAATTGTTTACCATGTCCATGACACTCTTTGGATCACAGGAATCTTGTTACTGCCTTCTTACTACCCTGGGGATTAGAAAGCTCTATGTAGAGATATTCTTGTTTACCCTAGTATACCATCCAGCCACCTCCACACTGGGTCTTGCGCCTTTTTTGTGTCCTCTAGTGCAGAGCTGAGCACTAGTAAAGGGCTGAGATTTAGCTCAGTTGGTAGAGTGCTGCTCTGCAGTCTCTGAGGTCCTGGGTTCAATTCCTAGCACCACAAAAATGGGAGAAGGACATGGCAATCCACTCCGAAGGCAATCTTGAAACAATCAGCCATTAAAAGCCTATAAAGGTCGCTATGAGTCAGACTCGACTCGATAGCACCTAACAACAATAACATCTAGTAAAGGATGCAAAGTTTCCCCTTGTGTTTAGAATCCTTCCAAAACTCAAGTTTCTTCCATAATCACATCTCATCAGTCAAGTTCAGGCTCAATATATCCTCTATCCTCTTTGCTTCCCCTCAGACCCTCTCCCCCACCTCCACATACCCCAAGCTAGTCTTAGCCACAGGAACCTTGCTTTTCTATATCATGTCCACTTGCAGCCTAAGGTTTTAAATCTCAAAAGTCAAGGAACAACTTTTTGGTTTGCCATGTAACTTCTTCCCAGAGGTAGCATGTGAGGCAGTAAATTCACCAAATTGTAGGAGAAAAAAATATTGTAAGGAAATGCATAGAGGAACAGTCTAATTCATTTTTTTCACACAATTTAGGATCAATCTGTTTAGTAATCTAAGAATCTTCTAGAAGAAAATTGTCCACTCTGTCTTTCTTCTCTCTGCTTGAGCTGAACCAGGTTCACCTGCTTACACTGAGCAAGGTTTCATATACACCTGGAAATATCCTGAAGCATTTGCTCCCACATTTCTTCTTTCCCAGTTCATACAAGATTCCCTGGGTGAATTGCCAGGAAGAGCATCATGTGCCTGTGCTGAGGACCCTCTCAGCTTAAGGACAACCAGGTTCTTGGACCTAGTGAAGGGGACCCCTATTTTTCCAGGTGACCTCCCATATGTTTCCACAAAAGACACTGAGGAGACAAAATTAGAGAAAGAAACAGAAGAGATGGAATTTTCTGGCTTTGGAGACAGACAAATCCGAATCCCAGTCCCAGCTGTCAACAACCAGTTACATGACCACAGGAAAATCACTTAACCTTCAAGCTTATATCAATTTTATCTAAAAAATGGTTAGGACACTGTCCCCAAATGGACCAAATAAGGCTCAAATGTAATAACATAGTTAAAGGGCTTCATACACTGTTTGTCCCTTTTTAAACATACAGTATTGTTATTGTGAGGATGATTGCTTCCTGTATGACCAAATTAGATAATGAATTTCCTGTACATGGAACACACATCTGCTTGGGCTGTAGCTGCTGTGGTGGGTCCTAGTTTCCTTCTTTATCCAAGCAGTTTATTTTGTGACTTGGGCCTGCTTCAACTTGAACTGGCATTGAACAGTTTCCATCCAGGAAGTGCTGCCTGGCCAACATCAGCCTCCTGAGATAAGAAGTTAGAAAATCATTATCTGGATCCTGTGCATCATAGATAAAGGCTTCTCTGTTTTTGGCTTTTAGTCCCAGTTTTTGTGCTGCCTCATCCTACTCCTTCCTCATCTCTCATTGCTTTCCATGTTTCCCATTCCTACTTCCCTGCTTATGCTCATAAATGTGTTCTTTAAACCCTAACTCAAGCTGTGGTCCAGTCTATGCCTCCCTAGATGCCAATCATCAATTTAGCCCAGTCATCTAGTTAGAGATTTACTCAATTTCCATGCAGGTGTTCCCAAGAGATCTGTCCAGATAATTTGCCCTGAAACTTCTCCCAGATGCATGATCACAGGGCAGCTTTTAGGGAGAAACTGCTGGGATTGGTGGAAGTTTTAAAGGAGAACAGGATAATACTGGCATAACTACAACCTACATTGACTGACACCCATGCCCTTAGACATGTGTACATGAGCACACATTTCACGCATGTGTCCTAGACACACACAGAGACCTGCACATTGACATGATCTCACACACACTGATACATACATAAATACAAATACATACATACCTTAGATCAGAAGGTCTTGATGAGTAGGGAAAGTGTTTGGCTATGATTCTCTTTTACTCCCAAAAGTCTGAGACAGACAAGTAGGAACTTTACAGAGAGGACTTGCCAGTCTGAGGATATTTCTTTTTTCTTGACTGCTTGCATTGACTAAGATCACAAAAGTAACAAAATCTGACTTTTATTAAATATGACTCTATGTGGACTACTGCCTTATCCCCTTGTTGTTGTTGTTGTTGTTAGGTGCCGGCGAGTCGGTATCCGACTCATAGCGACCCTCATAGGGTTTTCAATGGCTGACTGCTTCGGGATTGCCTTGGGAGTGGATTGCCAGGCCCTTCTCCCATTTTGCGGTGCTGGGAATTGAACTTGGGACCTCAGAGACTGCAGCGCAGCGCTCTACCAACTAAGCTAAATCCCAGCCCCCTTATCCCTTTAGTGTATACCATATCGAATCTTTGTTACATCTCTGTGCAACAAAAATATTCCTGTCCTCACCAGACTGTGAGACCACCCTAATATGAATGTCAAATCACAATGATGTTAAGCCCCCATCTACTCATGTAGGATCTCAGTTCTCAAAAATCTCCCCAGATATTCCAAGGAGTACTCAGGGGCATCTCACAGTGTATTAGTTACTTTTGTATCACTGGGTTCAAATATCTGACAGAAACAACTTAAGGGAGGAAGGATTTACTTTAGCTCACAGTGTTAGACTTGTCAGTCCATCATGGTGGGGAGGGCATGGTGAAGCAGAGCAGTTCACATCATGGTGGCCAAGAAGCAGAAAAAAGGAATATAGGGTCATGGGAAGATACAGCACCTAAAGACATGCCCACAGTGACCTATTTCTTCCAACTAGGTCCTGCCTCCTACTTTTCACCAACTCCCAATAATGCCATTGTATTATGAATCCATCAAGGGATTAATCCATCCATTAGGTCAGAGCCATGAAAATCTAATCATCTCTGGAAACAGCATCACAGACACCCAGAGGTGTGGTTTACTAATCTCCTAGGCACTTCTCAATCCAATCAAATGGACAATTAAGATTTGCCAACACACACAAGGGGGCTGGGGTTTAGCTCAGTTGGTAGAGTGCTGCTCCGCACTTTCTAAGAAACCGGGTTCTATCCCCAGCCTGACAAAAATAGGAGAAAGATGTGGTAGTCCACTCCCAAAACAATCAGCTATTAAAAACTCTATGAGGGTTGCTATGATGTGGATATGACTTGATGGCACCTAACAAAAACAACCACCACATACAAGAATTGAGGAGAAGTTGTTTGTATTCCTATGCTCTAGTCACTTCTTTTAGGAATTTTCCCATTGCCTCACATGCTTCACCAAAACTCTCCAGAATGCATAGGCATCCTGCATCTCTGGTCATGGTACTATGTTTTGTTCAGTAGAGCAAGAGAAAGAGGGCAATTATCAGCTCCTCATTTTCATTTCAAGAGCCTCAAAACTTTCCCAAGTATGCCACAAGTCTTATAAAGATTTCAATAAATACTGTGTTCCAACCCTTTTGTAGAAGATGCTGTATATTCCCTGTCCTTACACTTTGGGCCTCTCACTTGACATGATGGCACCTAACAATAACCACAAACTTGAAACGGCCTGCATCTGCATTTCTTTCCCTAAAGGTCACTCAGCCCCCAAGTCTGGTAGGTTGGAAGTTCAGTGGCAGGGGTAAGGGACAGAGGGAATTATTACCCCCTGTGTCAGTCCTCAACCAATGACTGATAGTTGATACACAGGTACACACACACACACACACACACACACACACACACACACACACGCCAATTCCTCACACTTTTTGTTGTAGTTAGGTGCCATTAAGTCAGGTCCAACTCATAGCGATCCTCATAGGATTTTCAATGGCTGATTGTTTTCAGGATTGTTTTAGGAATGGGCTGCCAGATCCTTCTTCTGTTTTTCAGGTACTGGAGATTGAACCCAGGTCCTCAGAGAGTACAGAGGAGCACTCTATCAACTGAGCTAAAACCCAGACCTTCCTCACACTTAGCATGCAATAACTCTGTATTCTACACAATTTCCCAGAGTTTCTCTGTGAGATTAAGTCCCAGTCTCAATGATAGCTGGCTTGATAATTCATTCTTTATTGACTTCTTTCTCTTCCTCTTTTCACTCCTCACTTTCCTCCCAGTGTTTCCTGCATGTCCTAAAAAACTACTTGCTCTTGAATCCTTGTCTCAGGGTCTGTTTATAGGAAATTTTAATTAAAGCACGCACTCTCCAAGGAGAAATCAATCCCTCTGGCGTATAAAGGGACTGAGGCTATGATAGTCCCTCCACCTATCACTCTTGTCTCTCCCCAGGAGCCTCTTCATGTATGCTAACTCACACATGAAAAGTACACATTAGCACACTAATGCAACCATAATCCAGATTCTGAAATCAGTTTGGGTTTATCTGGGACATTGTGCTATACCCACAAGAGGAATGAACTGAAGATTAGAAAAGAAACTTCATTGTATCTGTGTGGAGATTTGGTACATCTGGGCTTGATTGAGAACTAAGGGACTATTTATAGCTACTCTTGGAAGGGTTTTGCATGTGGGTGCTTAAATAGGATACTGTATCATAACACTATCATTAATACCAGCACCATGGTGACATGAAAGTGGAGCTTTAAAAAGAATTTACTAAAGGCTTGAACTTAACATGTGAAATAAACACAGTAAAATGATATTAGACCACCTGTTTTATAAATTAGTCTTTTTAGCCAAAGAGATATATTTCTATTCTATCATCTCCAAATTCCCTCCATGTGGTGCTCTGGGCATAATCTGTCCCTTTCTTAATGCCTGAGGCTAGTGTGCAGTTTCCATTTCCTGGACACAGGAATGATTATGACTATCTTTCTAGGTCACAGATTTCCAGTCTCTGTCAAAATATTTATTGAAGCCGTGTATGGTAGCACACGCCTGCAATCCTAGCAACTCAGGAGGTAGAGGCAGGAGAACCACAAGTTCAAGGCCTGTGATCTCAGCACTTAGGAGGCTGAAACAGGAGGATCATGAGTTCGAACCAGCCTGGGATACATAGCAAGTTCCAGGCCAGCCTGGGCTACATAATGAGAACCTGTCCCAAAACAAAGAAACAAACAACAAAATCTATTCACTCAATATGGCACATAATCTCAATTCATCTTAAACAATACAGACTTCCTTCCTCAAGATGAGACTTCAAACTTCAGATGTCTGCTTTATTTTCTTGATCCAGAGCCCCTTTGTGAGCTCTGCATATCTAAGATGGCCACTCTAGCTACTCCCCTTCCTTGCTCCACAGGCTTGTCTAAGTTTTGTCTCACCATCATTGACCTCATACCTAGATTTTCTAAGCAAACCTGTAATTATCTAAGCATTCCTGCCTATTCTGCCTTTCATCTACCCCAAGGCTTTTGGGAAGATTGTTTCATAACACATAAAAAGTAGATAATAATCTTGCCTACCCTTATAAGGTTTTAGATATGTTGAAAGTTTCATTTTGAAGGGTGGTTGGTCAGCCAGTTGCATTTGTAAATTTCCATTACAACACAGAGGAAGGGCAGGCTTAAGAGTTCACATTGAGCCTTGGGAAGATCTCAGACAGTACTGTATCCCCAGTTCAAAGCAACCAAGACCTCTTAATGCTCATCAGCTTTTATTACTCAGGAAGCATTATTGTAGTTGAAGAGTGGCTTACTCTCGCCCGGAGAAATTGATTTTATGACTTTCCTTAGCAACAGAACAGATTAGAGATGAAGAAGCCCAGAGGGAATACTTCTTCATCTTTACTAGGAAGCCATAGTTCTCACACAGGCCCTTTAGCAACTGGCCTGGTGCCTAACTTTGCTATTGCTGCTGTTGCTAACTTATAAAGAAAAATTTCCCACTGCACGGACAGCTGGTAAGGTCAGAACCATCCAGTGTTGGGCCAAGATAGGGGTTGAGCACATATGTGTACATGTGTGAAGTTAGTTATGTTGTCCACTTGCCAAAAAACATAGCAATATCTTTTCCATGCTCCTAATTGTTTAGACAGGTTTATTTATATCTTTGTTTGGTTGAAAAAGGTGTCCTGCATTTTTCTTGTTATTGAGTTGGAAAAGGGTTGGAACAGGAGACTAGGAAACCATGTTAGTCTGGGTTCTCCAGACAGAACAAATACAACATATAGGGTAAGCATCCCTAATCCAAAAATCCAAAACCCCAAATATTCCTAAATCTGATACTTTTTGAATGTTGACATGATACTACAAGTGGAAAATTCTACCCCTGATTTCATGTGACGGGTCAGAATCAAAATGCAAGTGCACTAAAACTATTGTATAAAATTACCTTTAGGCCAGAGCTTCAAATCTGCAAAATATTGGGTTCAGGTTCTGGTGCAGGTTCAACATATTAAAATTTAGAAGATTTGAGTTAGGTTCAGGTTCAAGTTTAAGTTCTATGTGCAAATCACAGGTCTTCAAACTGAAACCAAACCCAAATTCTGAACCCATTCTGGTTCAAGCATTTAAAAATTTTTTTCTGGACATGAACTTGAACCCAAACCTATGAACTGCGGTTGGGTCAGCTTTTAATTTTTTTTTGTATCATTAGTTATTTATAAGTTGAAAAAAATTGAAAAAAACTTACTGAGATTTTAAATTTTATTTAAAATTTTATTAGAATTTTGAATCTAAACTGAGCCTCTCTAAATTTTAACATATTTAACCCACACCCAAAACTGAATCCAATTTTTCATGCTTTTGAAACCTCCTTTAGGCTATGTGTATATGTGTATAAAATATAATTTCATGATTACACTTAGGTCCCATTCCCAAGAAATTTCATTATGTATATACAAATATTCCAAAATCCAAAACAAAATATCTGAAGTTTGAAGTATTTCTGGTCCCAAGCATTTTGGATAAAAGGTACTCAACCCACAGACAGAGAGAGGTAAAGAAGTGAGAGGGGATTTATTGGTGAAATTAGCTCATAAGATTATGGCAGCTGAGAAGTCTCTGTGCATCTGCAAGCTTAAGGACCTGGGATGCTGGTAGCATGGCTCAGTTCAAGTTTAAAAACCTCAGGGAAGCTGATAGTGTAGGTCTCAGTCTAACACCAAAGGCTTGGGAACCCAGGGGGCCATTGCTGTAAGTCCTGAAGTCCAAAGACCACAGAGCCTGGAGGTAGTTCTATCCAGGCCTCCAGCCAGTTGATTGGATGGTATCCATTCACATTGAGGGAGAATTCTTCTCACTCAGGCCACCAACTCACACATCAATCTCCTCTGGAAACACTCTCATAGACACACATAGAAGTCATGCTTTACCAGTTATTTAAGTATTCCTTAATCCAGTCAAGTTGACATCTAAAACTAACCACTGCATCTGGTGAGTCACACCTGCCTCAATTGTTCTTCAGACCTAAGAGTTAGGGAGGGTCTGAAGACACCCAAAGAAGGCTTCCTCTCTTCATGTTAACATCTGCAATTCAAACAACTGCAGTCTTTCTATTTTTTAAGTTTTAAAAGGTGCCCAATGTAGTTTTTGGTATATTGCAAATGTTTAATACATTACTTTTGATGGAATGGATGAATTTTCATGACCAGTCTCTTTTAAAAAGTGAGTGGAGAAAATAGCTAAAGGAGAAGTGAGTTTGAAGGATCAAGTAATCATTTTGTGAAGAACTGAGAATAAAATAGGTTGAATAAGTGAAGCATGACCGTGTTGTGGTCTCATAATTCCAGTTGCTTGGGGACCAATGAAGAATCTGTCTGGGCTTAAAATTTTCTGTCCATCCCAACATCAGCTCTGAGGATCTAGTAGTGGAAACAGACCCAGTCAGATATGCTGACTATCTAATTCTCTGAGTTTTATCTTTTTGTTTTTCTCTTTTCTTTCTTTGTTCTTTCTTGCTTGCTTGCTTCTTTCTTCCTTTCTTTTTTTAAAAAAATTATTTATTAATGTTAGTGGGGTAAAGGAATAAGTCATTTGCTATATCCATTATGCAACTATTAAATCAATTTTGCTTATACATTTATCATCTTACATATTTTACAGAACCATATAAACTAGAGGAGAAAAGAAAAAAGTAAGAATTTTAATTAACATGTAATGAAAATCATATACAATCATGGGTTATATTCTCATTGATTTTTTTCCTTCCCTTTTTTCATATATTCACATAGTTGCATCTTACATTTTGAGATTTTCTTCTCTCTCTTTACCCCTCTATATTATTTCCTTTTCTCTTCCCCCCTCCTCCTACCTCTGCTCTGACTCATTGATCCTCTCCTCCATCCTTTCTGTTTTCCTTGTATTTTCCATTCTTAGACAGGCTTGTTCATTTTTATATATTTATATAATTTTTTCTTCCTTTAAGTTAGATTTAGCTCTCACATCTGGATGAAAACATATGACATTTTTCTTTTTGAGTCTAGGTTAATTTGTTTAAAATGATGTTCTCCAGTTCCACCCATTTTGCTACAAATGACATAATTCCATTTTTCTTTATTGCTGAGTAATATTACATTGTGTGTATATATATTACATTTTTCAATCCACTTCTCTTGTTAATGGACATCTTTGTTGATTCTATACCCTTGCAACTGTGAAGAGTGTTGAATTAAATATGAAAGTGCAAGTGTTCCTGTGGTGTGATGACTATCTTCCTTTGGTATACTCCCCAGAATTTTATAGCTGGGTTGTATAGTAATTCTATTCTTAGCTTCTTACGGTAACTCCATATTCATTTCCAAAGTGGCTGAACTAACTTACAGTCCAACCAGCAGTGTAAAGACACCTGCATCTCCATGTTCAATGCAGCGCTTTTCACAATAGCAAAGATATGGAATCAACCAAAGTGCCCTTCAACAGAAGAATGGATATAAAAACTATGGTATATATACACAATGGAATACTATTCAGCAATCAAGAAAGATGAAATAAGGTCATTCGCAGCAAAATGGATGGAATTAGAGAAAATTATTTTAAGTGAACGAACACAAGCTCAGAAAGAGAAACAACACATGTTCTCACTCATATGAGAGAGCTGACTCAAAATTACAACAAGGAAAAATCCTACTCAAAGGTCAGATCACATTAAAAGGGGGGGAGGGAAGATAAGAATGAGGTCAATACAAATGGACTAAAAATCACATGTAATTGTTCTAACAAGATAGAAACAAAGACC
>VMDO01013914.1:0-56460 GCA_007922755.1 Pedetes capensis | reverse complement strand
CTCTCTCATTCCTCACTCCTCCTTGTCCTTCCTCCCCTTCCTGTCATCTCCCATCATTGCTTCCTTTTGATAGATCCTTCCCTCCCTTCTTTCCCCTCTTTGAATTATCTCTTCTCTGTTAAGTTTACATTAGCTTTATATTATGTTCCAATTTCTGTATATGATTTTTTCCTTCTTTTAAATTTGATTCAGCTCCCACCTATGAGTGAGAACATGGGATAAAAAATTATGGTACATATACACAATGGAACACTACTCAGCAATCAAAAAAAAAAATGAAATAGTGTCATTTGCTCTACCTATTCTTATCTCCCCTCTCCCACAAATAGCTGTCAACCACTAGCCTTTTCACTGGTTCTACTTTTGCCTCTTGCAGAATATCATATTGGAATCATACACTATGAAACCTTTCTGATTGACTTCTTTTACTTACCAATAGTCAGTTTAGCTTCCTCCATGTTTTCTGGTGGCTTTATGGCTATTTTCTTCTTGTCACTGGATAACATCTCATCATATGAATATCTTACAGTTTTCTATCCTTCATATATTGAAAGTTATCTTAGTCACTTTCCATTCTTGGCAAATATGAATAAAGTTGCTATAAACATTCATAAAGAGGTTTTTGTGGCAACATATGCTTACAACTCATTTGCATAAACACTAAGTATCACAATTACTGGATCTTATGGTAAGCCTACATGTAGCTTTGTAAGAAACTCCCACAATGTCTTCCAAAGGGACTATATCAGCAGGACACAGTGGCAAAAACTTTTAATCCCAGTGACTCAAGAGGCTGAGACAAGAGGACTGCAAGTGCGAGGCTAGAGGCAGCTTGAGTAATTTAGCAAGAACTTGTCTCCAAATAAAAAATTAAAACTGGGATGGCAGTGCAGTCCAGTGTTAGAGTATTTGCAAAGTATGTTTGAGGCCCTAGGTTCAACCCAAAGTACTTTTTTAAAAAGTGGCTATATAATTTTGGATTCTTAAAAGCAATTAATGATGGTTCTCTTTGCTCTACATTATTAAGAGCATCTGATATTGTCAGATATTAGCTATTCCAGTAGGTTTTTAGTGTTATATCATTGTTTTAATTGGAAACTCACATTTGGAATATCATATTAAACTTGTATGTCTTTTTTGGTGAAAGGTCCATATCTTCTGCCCACTTATAAATCAGATTTTATTATTGTTGAATTTTGGGAGTTATTGGATATTTTAGAAACAATTCTTTTAGCATTTTTGCTTTACAAATATTTCTTCCTGTTCTTCGATATATTTTCTCATGCTTTGAACATGTGTTTTTGCAAAGAAGCCTTTAATTTTAATAAAGTCAAATTTATTGGTATTTTTTCATTCACGGATCATGATTTTGGTGTTGTAAATCATCCAGATTTTCTCCAATGTTATCTTTAAAAAGCTTTATGCCTTTTCATTTTACATGTAAATCTTTCTATGATCCATCTGAGTCAATTGCAGATGGTATAAAGTCTGTGCCAAGAGTAATTTGTATGTCATGTAAGTGTGCAGTTTTCTAGCACCATTTACTGAAAAGACTCTTATTTCTTCACTAAGTTGCCTTGTTCTTTCATTAAAATTCATTTGACCATATTTATGGGTTTATTTCTGTGTTTTCTATTGTTTTTCCATTGACCTATTTGCTATTCTTTCACCAACACCACATACTCTTGACTATCGCAGCTTTACAGTAAGACCTGAACCTAGGTAGTGTCTGTCTGACTTTGTTGTTCTTCTTCAGTATTGATACCCAAATATTTCATTTTTTATTATTAATGTAAATTGTGTTCTATTTCAAATTTAAAATTCCTCTTGTCAGTTGCAAGTATAGAGGAAACAAAATGAGTTTTGTATATTAACTTTGTATATTCAACCTTATTATAATCTGGTTATATAAGGTTATAATCTTATTATAACCTTATTATAAACTTGTTAGTTCCAGAACAAGGGTTTAGCTCAGTTGGTAGAGTGCTGCTCTACCCTTCTGAGGCCTTGAGTTGGATCTCCAGCATTGAAAATCCTAGGAGGGTCACTATGAGTCAGAACTAACTAGATAGCACCTAACAACAAGAAGTTCCAAGAGATTCATTGGTCAGTTATGTATGGATTTTCTACTACACAATCATGTCATTCAAGAACAAAAATAGTTTTATGTCTTCCTTCCCCATATGTATCCCTTTTGCTTAATATTATTGCTTTATTATATTTGTTGGTCTTTTAGTGTAATATTGACTAGGAGCAATAAGACTGGACATTTGCCCAATGTGGTAGTACACACCTATAATCCCAGTGACTGGGAGGCAAAGGAAGGAGGATGGCAGATTGGAGGCCAGAGGCATCTTGCATAATTTAGTGAGACCCTTTCTCAAACGAAAAAGTGAAAAATGAGTTGGAGTGCAGCTCAATGATAGAGTGCTTGCAAAACATGCATGAAGGCTTGGGTTCAGCCTCTAGAACCATCAAAAAAAATACTGTATATTCTTACCTTATAACCACTCTTAAGTGGAAAGCAGTTAGTTTCTTATCATTAAGTCTGATGTTAGCATAGATTTTTTTTGTGAATAATCCTTGTCAAGTTGGAAAATTCCCTCTAGTCTTAGGTTGCTAAGAGTTTTTACCATAAATGGTACAATGGTTTGGGTTCTCTCCCAAAGTCCATGTGTTGAAAGTTTGGTCCCCAGTCCATAGTCCTATTGGGAGGTGATGGAAACATTAAGAAGTGGGTCCTTTTTGGAGGCCTTCAAGGCTTTGGAAGAATTCTCTTGAAAAGGGTGGTGAGACCCTAAGCTTTTCCCTTTTGCTCCTGGCCACAAAGTCACTGGTTTTTCTTACCATGTTCTTCCACCATTATGTGCTTATCACAGCCCCAAAACAACAAAGCCAGAATCATGAGCCACAATAAAATTTTCTCTTTGCAAGTTGATTAAAGTATTTTCTACAGTGATGAAAAGCCAACTAACACAGAAACCTGCACCAAAATTTGTGAGAGTTGTTATATCCAAGATGATATGAAGAAGACTTTATGATTGGTGTATGGAAGAGTTCAAAAATATTTGGAAACGTGGACTAGAATAATTGTATAATTGGTGAATGGAGAATTTTCTTGCATGCTAACACCAGAATACTGATAGGAATATGGAAATGTTGTTGAGATTTCTAGTGGAAATGTGGATGCCATTGGAAATTGTACTACAGGCCACTTTGTTACACTATGGTGAAGAATTTGGGTACATTTCATCTAATCTCCAAAACACTGTGGGAGACAGAGGTTAAAAGTGATGGACTAGTTTATCTGGCAGAAGAAATTTCAAGGCAGAGACACATATAGTCAGAGGGATACATTACTGGCTGCTTTTAGTCAGATTTATAGTAAGAAAATGTATAGTAAGAAAATTTATAGTAAGAAAATAGTAGTCAGATTTATAGGCAGAAAATGAGTATGTCTGAAGGTACATGGCTTCTTGCTAGTGAGAAGTCAAGTTTTTGCACAAGGACAATAGGAAAGAGTCCTTGAGGGCATATCAGGAACTGGCAAAGCCATGACCAACTTGGCACAGAGTTATAAAATTGAAATTTTGTTTCAAAGTCTTTCCAGGGCAATATGCTGAAAACTCTAGGTTTCTTACTAACCCAGGATCATCTTGAGAATCTTTCCATGAGAGGCCAGGAAATCACTCACAGGCCACTATAACTGTTGCTCAAGGTCCAGATATAGTTTACATCAACAGCAGACATTGGCATTGCTCAGGTGTTTTTGTTTTGTATGCATAAAGGGTACAAGAGGGATGAGGCCCTTCAGGCTTCCACTGAGATTTCAAAAGATATCATGGGAGGCTGGGCAGTGTGTTACAGGGTCAGAGTCACCACCTGCAAACTCTAATAAGGTAATGCTTAGATATTTGAAAATAAAGATGAAGTTGCAATGACAACCCCAGAAAATTAAAGGTGCCAGGAATGTGAAATGCCAGTTTAGGGAAGCTTGAGGCAATGTGCAAAGCTAGCCTGAGAGAATGGCCATCTGGGGTACAACCAGTAAAGCTGTAGGGGTTGTGTTGTTGTTAGGTGCCATTGAGTCAGGTGTGATTCATAGAAAAACCATATACAACAGAAAGAAACACTACCTGACACTGTGATGCATATGATCTTTTTAAATTTTAAGCCCATTGTTGCAGTCACAATGTAAATTCATCTAGTTGAGAGTCTTCCTTTTTTAGTGACCCTTCACTCTCCTAAACATGATATCCTTCTCCAGGGATTAGTCCCTCATGATATGTCCACAATATAGAAGATGCAACCTAACCATCCTCACTTCCAAGGAGCTCTCTGGTTGCACTTCATCTAGAGTAGATTTGTTGGCTCTTTTGGCAGTCCATGGTATATCCAATATTCATCTCTAGCACCACAATTCAAAAGCATCAATTCTTATCCTGCCCCCCTTATTCAATATCCAGCTTTCAAACCCATATGATGTGACTGAATATACGATGGTATAAGTCAGGCGCATCTTCATCTTGACTGTGACATCTTTGTTTCTCAACACTTTAAAGAGGTCTGTAGAACCAAGTAAAGCAAAATCTTCGACAATCTCAATCTTTTCTCTATAATGAAGTTGCTTAGACAGAGCTGCAAAAAATTTAGTTTTCTTGATGTTGAGGTGCAATCTATACTGAAGGCTGTGTTCTTTAATCTACATCAGTAAATGTTTCAAATCCTCTTCACTCTCAGCAAGCAGAATTGTGTTATCTGTATAATGCAGGTTGTTAATGAGTCCTCCTCCAATCCTGATGTCATGATCTTCTTCATAAAGTCCAATGTCTCAAGATTATTTGCTCAGCATAGAGATTGAAGAGTTATGGTGAAAGGATATAGCCTTAACACATATCTTTCTTCACTTGAAACCAAGCAGTGTTTCCTTATTCTATTCAAAGGACTGCTTTCTGGTCCATGTACAGATTCCTCATGAGGACAATTAAGTGTTCTGATATTCTCATTCTTTGCAATGTTATCCACAATTCATTATGATCCACACAGTCAAATGTCTTTGAATAATCAATAAAACATAGATAGACATTTTTCTGGTATTCTCTTCAGCCAATATCCATCTGACATCAGCAATGATGTTTCTGGCTCCACATCTTCTTCTGAATCTGGCTTGATTTTCCAGCTGTTCCCTGTCTATATATTCCTGGAGTAGCTTTTGAATGATCTTTAGTAACATTGTGCTTGCATGTGATATTAATGATATCATTTGAGAGTTTCCACTTTGATTGGATCTCCTTTCTTGCGAATAGGCACAAATATGGATTTCCTACAATCATTTGTCCTGGTAGCTGTTTTCCAAATCTCTTGGTATAAGCAAGTTAGTACATCCAGTGCTGCATCTGTTTGTTGAAACATCTAAATTGGTATTCCATCAAATCCTGGAGACTTGTGTTTTGCCAATGTCTTCAAGGCAGCTTCCACTTCCTCCTTCAGTACCGTTGGTTCCTGATCATATAAAACCCCTTGAAGTGACAGTAGGAATAGGGATGTCCAATCCTTTGGTAAACCACATCTTTCCTCAGTTTTACTTGGGTGCTTAATATGGAGCTATTGGATATATTTGCCCTATATGGTTTCAATTTTTTGTCCTAATTTTCCTTTCTATTTCCCTGTTCTTCTCTTTTGGAATAGGAATGTTTACCCATGCAATTGTACCATGGATATATATAACTTTCCTCTTCATCTTTGCAGGACAGTGTGCTTTGAACCTCAGAGGATATTTCTAACCTGGACTTTTGAGTAATGTTGGAACAGTTAAGACTTTGGAAATATGAATATGAACTAAATGCATTTTACATTATGATATGAATATGGGCCTTTGAAGATCAGAAGTATTATAGTTTGCATATGGAACATTCTCCAAAGGCCCATGTGTTAAATAGTTGGTCCCCAGCCTGTGGTGTTATTGGGAGGTGATGGAACCTATAATAGGTGGGGTTTTTGGAGGTGTTCAGTTCATTTGAGACATGCCTTGGAAGAGGATTGTGAGAACTCAGTCTTTTCCCTTTTATTCCCTGGTCATGAGGCTAATGGATTCCCTCTACCATACGATTTGACCATGGTATGATGCTTTGCTCCCAGCTCAAAATAATAGGGAGAACTAACCATGGACTAAATCCTCAAAAACTATAAGGCAAATCTTTTCTTTTTTAGATTGATTATCTAAAATATTTGTTATAGTGATAGAAAGCTCACTAATGCAAATATGTATTACATTATATCAGGTGCTTTATCTGCATCTGTTTGTCATAGTTATATGATTTTTCTTCTTTAGCCTACTAATGAAATAGATTACATTAATTCATTTTTAATGAATATCTGAAATAAATTCTATTTGGTCACACATTTTCAGAATTATTTTTATACATTGTTGGATTCAATTTGCCAATATTTTATAGAATTTTATTTTATAGAATTTTATAGAATTTTTACACATATTCATTTTACATATATTCATGAATATTCATATTCATTACACACATTCAGTTAGTAGGGTGCTTGCTCATGCACTCTGAGGACCAGAGTTCAATTCCCAGCACTACAAAAATGGGAGAAGGACATGGCAACCCAACCCCAAAACAGTTAGCCATTGAAAGCAGATGGAAAGTGGAGAAGCATTATCAGACATAGTGGCTCTTTTGTTCTATTGGACATAGGGCTACTATGAGTCAGACTTGACTCAATGGGACCTAACAAAACATAGTATATATTCATAAAAGGTACTATAGTATAATTCATTACTTATAATATCCTTATGTAGTTTTGCTATCAGGTTAATGCTGGCCTCAGAATGAATAAGAAATTAATGCCTATGATTGTCTTCTGAAAGGGATTGTAGAATAGAAGTATCATTGATTCTTTAAATATTTGGTAGAATTTACCCTTGAGACCATCCAAATTCAATGCTTTCAGTTTTAGAATATTTTTTATTATTATAATTAATTATATTCTAATTTTATTAATTACAATCATAATTACTATAATTATGTTTCTTGTAGCTGTTCTTTAATCAATATATGCATGTTATTTTCAGTGCTAGGTATTGAATTCAGGGCATTGCATGTGGTAAACAATAAAACTTGTGAAATATATTCACTAAGATTGATAGATTAAATGATTTTTAGCAGTGAGGAGAAAAAGAAAATCATATCAAACCATTATTTTTTACTTAATCATTGGTAGCCAGAAATTTAAAGTACAAGAAACTAGAGCCTACTTTCCTTCACACACACACACACACACACACACACACACACACACACACAGAAGTAAGAAAGAGAGAGAAAGAAAGAAAGAAAGAATATCAAAAAGCATCTATTCGAATGTTTCACAACCTGATTCCCTTGCCTCTAACTGCCTGACCTCCTCAGTAAAAGCAGTGGCAACTTAAATCCTCCTTTTTTGTTCTTCTCCTGTAATACTTGAGACTGAGGAGTTAACACACATGGAATTAAAGGTGCCTGCACAAACACTAATCTAATACAATTCTCTTATTTACATTTGGACCAAAATGTACATTTGACCTGTTAAATGACTTCTACAGAGTGACAAACCTAAAGGAAATAATGTAACTTGATTTCAAATACATGTTTCTTATTTCCTATCATTCATTATCTGAAACTACATATCCCTTCTTCAGTCATGCTACAAAAATGCAGATTTAGTGTTACATAAAGATTATATGGGCTGGGATTTAGCTCAGTTGGTACAGTGCCACTCTGCAGTCTCTGAAGTTCCAAGTTTGATTCCCAGCACTGCAAACATAGGAGAAGGCAATCCACTCCTGTGGCAATCCTGAAATAATCAGCCATTGAAAACCCTATAAGGGTCACAAAGAGTCACACGACTAGACAGCACCTAACAACAACAACAAATATTATATGGCTGACATTTTATACTAACTTACATCGTTTTATTTTGAAAGTTTGGAATCTTGTTTAAAAATAACGTTTGTTCTTAATCATTCAATTTCAACTTGCTGACCAAAACTCTTTCTACTTGGGCACTCTTCCCTCTTCTCTTGATTCTCCTGTATTGAAAGTAATTGTCTATACTCATCATACCTAATTTCTCTCTCCATTCTCTTTTCATCAACTTCTAATTGTATTTTCTTCCAATCACTCCACAAAATCATTTCATTTCCAGGTCATCATTGATTTTACAAAATCTAACAGTCAATTATCCTCATCTTTCTCTGACCCTTCTGCAGTATTTGACACAGTTGATCACTTTTTCCTGCTCAAAATACCCTTGAGACTTCTCAGAAAGCACTTGCTCTTGCTTATCTTCAGTATCCTTACCTGATTTATCGAATTCTAAATTATGTAGTTCTCTGGAGATTTGTCCTATGAAAGAAGTCTCTACCTCTACTCATTTGAGAGCCCAAATGAACTCAAATCAAGTCTTGGCATTAAGTTACAACTGTATGAAAATGACTTTAAATATAATAATGATGGCCCAGACTACTGTACTCAGTTTCAGATTTGTCTGTCATCTCCATGTAGAATTTAGGGACACTTCAAATTTTCCTCATTTGTAATCAATCTCCCAATTTCACATTCTCAAACTTTCACTGTGCCCTCACTACATCAATTAACAGCAACTTCATTATTACAATTGTTTTTTTTTAATGGGCTTCAGCCTGGCATGGTGGCTCACATCTGTAATCCTAGCAATTTGGGAGGCAGAGGCAGGAGGATCGCAAGATTGAGACCAGAGGCAGACTGCATAATTTAGCAAGACCCTGTATCAAAATAAAAAGTAAAAATATGGGCTAAGGGTACAGCTCAGTGGTACAACACTCACAAAGCATGCAAGCATGAGGCCCTGGATTCAACCCTCCAATACTGCAAAAATACATACATACATACATAGCTTCATTTGAAATGGGCTACATTTTACTCTTACAGCCACATTTAACTGTATCAGTCATGCTTCAGTAGATCTAGAATTTCATCACTTCCTCACTTTCATTGTTACTATCCCAGTCTATGCTAACATCATTTCATCTTGGATGATTGCAATATCTTGGTCTTCCTGCTTCAACATTGTTTCATGATAATAAGAGTGATTACTTTAAGTGATAAAAGATAGTTCAATTCTCAGTATCTTCCCAATGGCTTCCCATACAACTCAGTAAGCCAATGCCCTTACTATGGACTGCAAGACCTCCATGATTTTACAATGCTCTACAGCTCCAGCTTAACCTTAGGTTCTTTCACTTTGGTGCCCTTCTTTCCATTCCTACCATACTGACATCCTCACTGTCACTGCTCCAGAGATCTTTTGAATCTTCTTTCCCTGGATGTCAATTTGGTTTATTTCCTTATCTACTTCATACTCAATGTCACCCCATCATGGAGAATTCCCTTGACCATTTTATAAAAACAGTTTGACTCCCCAACATCACAGGTAATTGCTTATTATTTTGCCTGTTTTGTTTTTCTCCATATATTTAACATCACACACATCACACATCCTTTTTTCCCTAGAAAGTAAATTCTGTAGCTGGAAGCAAGATGGCAGACAGATAGCTCATGCCTTTTGTCCCGGAGTAGAGGGGAGCTTTGATTAACGGTTTGGAGCTCACATTGACTAGATAGAATCAGTGATAGTTTAGATTGGGAGATGGTGGGAGAAACTGGAAGAACATTGAAAATGGGGATCTGACTCCGGAGGACCTACACAGAGGACAGCAACTGGGTTGCCATTCTGCCATCACGCAGATGGCGGATAGAATCCTGGAGACTCAGAGGGGGCTTTGTGCACACATCCACGGGGGATGGATCCAACACGGAGTGCAACCTTGACATCATACTGTCATCCCACCCACAGGACACAAACTATAAATCTCAGGTGAGTCAGTTTGAGGTGGCACAAGGAATCACCATTCCTAGTGGTGCATGCTGCACAGCCAGAGATGCTGGGCTGATGTAGGACCCTCATGCAAGAAAATAGGGGTCAGATCCATGAGAGTGGATACGTAAGTGATCGCAGAGGGAACTGGGAAACCCATGCCAGTGGCGCAGCTCCCTCCCTCCTGTTGTGGCCGAAGAGTTGTGCAGACACAATCTCTACAGACACACGTACACATACACCCAGATCCCAGACACACCAGAGGCAATTCTAAGTCATCCCACTGCACTATGTAGTAGGCTGGGGTCTGCGGAGGTGACTGAGTCCCACATGGACAGAGTGCACCTTTTCAGCAGAGCCTAGTGGCACAAAAATGGGAGAAGGGCCTGGCAATCCACTCCCAAGGCAATCCCGAAGCACTCAGCCATTGAAAACGCTATGAGGGTCGCTATGAGTCAGATACCTAACTAAAGTGGCACAATTAGTCCCAGAGCAGTTTCCAGTGCTGTCGCTGCACATGTACAGACCTTCTGCAGATTCCCTCCAGGGCAGTTGTATATCATCCCACCCACTGCAGGGGGAGAACTGAGGAGCCCACAAAGGGATCTGGACCTCCCAAGTGGACTCCCAAGTGGACAGAAAGCCTGGCAATAAAAATCCACAAGAGCAGCCATATTCCTTCCATGCTATAGGCTTTGGGGTGAAAATCTCTGATTTGGGGAATTGGTGCCCAGACTACATGGGACAGAGAGAACTCCAGGGAGGCCCCCACAGGTTCCACTCCCTCTCTAACACTACAATAGACACAGAATATTTCATGGAATAGTCTATGGGCACCCAGTGTCCCACTTAAACCCGGGACATTGTGCAGTGCCCACCATATCCACTCAATAGAGGGTACCAGCCCAGAAGAAGCCCTGTACCATAAAGTAACCTGCTTCTGCAGATTGTGTGAAAACACTGCCACCCTGTGTTCTGCAGGGTTCACTTCATCCTGCAGTGTTCACTTCATCCTGTGGAACTGTGTGTCCAGAGTTCAGATTCCACTTGTTAGAACATACAACTGGGTGTTTTGTTTTGTTTTGTTTTGTTTGTTTTTGTTTTGTTTTGTTTTGTTTTGTTTTGTTGTGGTACTGGGGTTTGAGCCCAGGGTTTTGCACCTGCATGCTTTGTAAGTGCTGGACCACTGCACTACGCTCCCAGCCCATATTTTTTACTTTTTGAGACAGGGTCTTGCTATGTTACACAAACCACCTCTGATCTCAGGCTTGTAATCCTCCCGCCTCCACCTCCCAAGCCACTGGGATTGCAGGCATGTGCCACCATGCTGGGTTACAAGTGTTTTTATGTGTGTGTGGTAGCATGTATGTGTGAGGGTTTTTTTTCTATTTTTTTCTTCTTTCTATCTTTCTTCTTTTATTCTCTTCGCTTTTTCTATTCTCTTTCTCTTTTTCTTATGCTATATATGTGGTTTTTGTTTTAGTTAATTATTTTACCCTTAAGTTTTAGCCTTAATTTTAATTTTGACAGTAATTTCTATTAGTCTCTGTCCTCTACCTCCTCTTTTCCCCTCCTCAGCCACTAGATCCTCCCCTTTCTCAGCCCACAGAAGAGAAACAGAATCTATTGCCTCCCCACCCCCTAGCCCCTTTGGAATAGGGCTGGTGAACTAGAGTAAGAGCCCCACAGACTAAACAGCTGAGGAACTACACACCTTACAAGCTCGAATAAGCACCAGAGATTCAGCACCACACAATTTCAAAGGAATAACAGAGGGAGAAGTTCTGCACACTCAGGAGAGACAAATTATATTTCCTGGACCATATTATGCACAAACAAATTAAACCTACAAGAAACACAAAGGGACAGGATGGATCTGAAGGCCCTACAGACCAAAGCCCCCCAACAAATTCCTCCAATGAATTTCAACTCTTAGAGATCTCTGAATTGGAATTCAGAGTTATGGTTATAAACATGCTAAGACAAATTAAAATAAATACTACCAACACGCTTGAAATCATTGAAAAGAAGGTATCTCACCTGGAGTCCGGTCTATCCTCCCAGCTAGAAATGATAAGGAAAAACCAAGTAATGATCATTGAAATGCAACTGAAAATAAATGAATTGAATTTGGCTAAAGAATCCTTTTCATAGAGACTGGATGAATCTGAGCTGAGGATTTCTGATTCCAAAGATGCCATGTTGTTGTTGTTGTTAGGTGCCCTCAAGTCAGTATCTGACTCATAGCGACCCTCATAGGGTTTTCAATGGCTGACTCTTCCAGGATTGCCTTGGGAGTGGATTGCCAGGTCCTTCTCCCATCTTTGTGGTGCTGGGAATTGAATTTGGGACCTCAGAGACTGCTGTGCAGCACTCTACCAACTGAGCTAAATCCCAGCCCGAAGATGCCAGAAATGAACTTAAATACAAACAGTCACAAATGGAATCAATGATAAAGGTATTAAAAAGAGAACTCAGGAGAACTCAGATAGAATCAAAAAACAAAACTTAAGAATTCAGGGCGTCCCTGAAGGAGAAGAAAGATCCACCAGAGGCCTTCAAAATCTAGTATATGATATCCTCAAGGAAAAGTTCCCAGAGATAATACAGGATATGGATACATATACAACTGAAACATTTAGGACTCCATCAAAAGCTGATCAAAATAGGTCTTCCTCAAGACATATTATTGCTCAAACGCTATCATTAGAAACCAGAGAAGCTATCCTGTAAGCAGCAAGAGAGAACCCCCTTATTACCTATAAAGCAAAACCTATTAAAATTACTGCAGGCTTCTCCATATCAACATTGAAAGCTAGAAAGTAATTGTCACATGTGATTCACATCCAAAAACAAAACAACACAACAAAAAAAAAGAACCTCCAACCAAGATTAATATATCCAGCAAATTTATATTTGAAAATAGAAAAGAAGTATGACATTTAATGATATTGGTGCATTTAAAGGATTTGCAACCACCAAACCAGCCCTGCAGAGGATCATAAATCAATCACTACATCCAGGAGAGATAAGACAACCCTGTATAGGAAATCAAAGAACTGGTTAGCTGAAAGCAGTGCAACCCAACAAAGGAACAAAGCAAACATGATTCATAAACCATTAACAGGTAATGATTGGATATTTAACAATAAATACTACTCAATAATCACTATTAATGTAAATGGTCTTAACTCGCCAATTAAGAGACAGAGACTGGCTAACTGGATAAAAACCATAAACCATCAATATGTGGTATTCAAGAAACTCATCTAACTCACAAAGACTGGAATAAACTGAGAGTTGAGGGCTGGAAAACTGTATACCAAGCAAGGGGGGAACAAAAAAAGCAGGTGTTGCAATTCTAATTTTAGATAGATTAAATTTCATTCCAAAACTAATTAGAAGAGACAAAGAAGGACACTACATTTTAATAAAAGGAACAATCGATCAAGAACAAATAACACTCCTAAGTATTTACACCCCAAACCCTGGGGCACCTAGCTTTATAAGACAATATTTATGGAATATAAAGAACTTTATTGGACCAGAATCAATAATAATTGGAGACTTCGATACCCTACTTTTGTCAAGAGACAGGACATCAAAATGAAAAATCAACAGAGAAATGTCAAATCTAATCTCCACACTAAACCAGTTGGATCTCACAGATATATACAGAATATTTCATCCACATGATGAGGAATACACATTCTTCTTAGCTCAACATGGAACATTTTCTAAGATAGATCATATGCTAGTCCATAAGAACTCCCTCAACAAATACAAAAAAGTAGAAATTATCTCTTGTTCCTTATCAGATCATAATGGGATAAAATTTGGAGCTCAAGAGCAAGAATAACTCCAGAAACTTTACAAACTCATGGAGACTGAATAATACAATGCTGATTGACCCATGGATTGTTGATGAAATCAAATTGGAATTTAAAAAATTCCTACAATCAAATGATGATGAAAACACATCATACCAAAACATATTGGATATAGCAAAGGCAGTTTTAAGAGGGAAGTTTATAGCATTAAGTGCCTTCATCAATAAAATAAAGAAGAACCAAATAAATGACCTGGGCTGGGATTTAGCTCAGTGGGTAGAGCGCTGCACTGCAGTCTCTGAGGACCCGAGTTCAATTCCCAGCACCACAAAAATGGGAGAAGGGCCTGGAAATCCACTCCCAAGGCAATCCCGAAACAGTCAGCCATTGAAAACCCTATGAGGGTCGCTATGAGTCAGATACCGACTCGATGGCACCTAACAACAACAACAACAACAAATAAATGACCTAATGATGCATCTTAAGACACTAGAAAACCAACAAAAAATCAAGCCTAAAAGGAACACCCAAAAGGAAATTACAAAAATAAAGGGAGAAATATCTCAATGAGAATCCAAAGAGATAATTCAAAAAATTAATAAGACTAAGAGCTGGTTCTTTGAAAAAAGATTAATAAAATAGACACTCCTCTGGCCGACCTCATCAAAAAGAAAAAGGAAAAATCTAACATAGTACAGATTATGAAAGACAATGGGTCCATAACCACCAACTTCAATGAAATACAGAAAATCATCAGGGATTACTATGAGAGATTGCATTCCCAAAAATATGAAAATGCAGAAGAAATGGACAAATTTATGAACATGTATGACCTACCAAAGCTAACCCCAGAAGACATAACTGACATAAACAAGCCCATTACATATACAGAAATAGAAAATGTAATAAAAATCTCCAAAGAAGAGTCCAGATCCTTATGGATTCACAGCAGAATTTTACCAAACTTTTAAAAAATATATAACACCTCTCTTCCTCAAGTTATTCCAAAAAATAGAAAAGGAGGGAACACTCCCATATTCTTTCTATGAAGCTACTATCACCCTGATACCTAAACCAGGAAAATATTCATCTGAGATAGAGAATTCTAGACCCATCTCCCTTATGAATCTAGATGCAAAAATATTTAATAAAGTTCTGGCAAACAGAATCCAGCAACATATTCAAAAGATTATTCACCATGACCATGTGGGATTTATACCACAGATGCAAGGCTGGTTCAGTATATGGAAAACAATTAATGTAATCCAACATATCAAGAAACTGGCAAACAAAAACCACGTGATCATCTCAAGGATGCCAAAAAGGCCTTCAACAAAGTGCAACACCATTTCATGATAAAAAACACTGGGGAAGATAGGTATAACACGCAAATGACTTAATGTCATAAAAGCCATTTATGACAAACCTACAGTCAACCTTATATTAAATGGAGAAAAACTGAAACCATTTCCTCTTAGATCTGGAAAAAGACAAGGATGTCCTCTCTCTCATATTCTATTAAACATAGTAATTGAAGTCCTTGCCAGGGCCATCAGACAAGAAAAAGAAATCAAAGGGTTGCAGGTTGACAATGAAGAGGTCAAATTATCCTTATTTGCAGATGATATGATCCTATACCTGAAATACCCCAAAACCAAAACTAGAAAACTTCTAGAACTAACTAACTCCTTCAGCAAAGTGGCAGGTTATAGAATCAACACACAAAAGTCAATAGCTTTTCTTTACACCAACTGCAAACAGGAAGAGAAGGAAATTTCAGGAAAACTACCATTCATGATAGCCCACCAGAAAATTAGATACCTTGGAATCAGTCTAACCAAAGACCCTTCAGATCTCTACAAGGAAAATTTCAAAACATTAAAGAAAGAAATAGCAGAGTACACTGAAAAATGGAAATACCTCCCCTGCTCATGGATAGGCAGAATTAATATAGTAAAAATGGCCATCCTACCAAAAGCAATCTATAGATTTAATGCAATCTCCATTAAAGTTCCACTGACTGACTTTACAGAAATAAAAAAATGACTCAAAAATTCATATGGAACCACAAAAGACCACATATAGCCAAAACACTCTTAAGCTGCAAAATTAATGCAGGTGGGATCACAATCCATGACGTCAAGCTATACTATTGGGCAACAGTAGCAAAAACAGCTTGGTGCTGGCACAAAAATAGGCCTGAAGACATCTGGAACAGAATAGAAGACCCAAAGATACTGCAATATACCTATAGCCGCCTGATTTTCGACAAAGGAGAAAAGCAATTAAACTGGAAAAAGGACAGCATTTTCAATAAATGGTGCTGGGAAACATGGTCATCTGCATGCAGAAAAAATGAAAACTGACCCGCATCTCTCAATATGCACGAGAGTTAACTCAAAATGGATAAAAGATCTCAACATAAAACCAGAAACTTTAAAACAAATAGAAGACAAGATAGGCAATACACTCCATCATATAGGCATAGGAAAGTATTTCTTTAATAGGACTCCAATTGCTCAAGAAATTGCAACAAGAATAGATAAATGGGATTACATGAAATTAAAAAGCCTCTGTATAGCAAAAGAAACAATTAACAGAGTCAAGGAAACCCCCACAGAATGGGAAAAAATCTTTGCATTTTATACATCAGATAAATGTCTAATTACTAGAATTTATAAAGAACTCAAGAAAAAATCTCCCCCAAACACAAATAACCCAATACACAAATGGGCAAAATAACTGAGTAGACACTTCTCAAATGAAGAGATCCATACAGCCATGAAACACATGAAAAATGCTCAATATCCCTAGCCATTAGGGAAATGCAAATTAAAACAACTCTGAGATTTCACCTTACACCAGTAAGAATGGCCCAGATCAATAAAACAAATAACAACAAATGCTGGCAAGGTTGCAGAGAAAAGGGAACACTCTTATACTGCTGGTGGTGCTGTAAATTGGTCCAACCACTGTGGAAATCAATATGGAGTTATCTTAGAAAACTGAAAATATATCTACTGTATGACCCAGCTATAACACTGTTGGGAATCTACCCAAAGGAAGATGTGTCATGATACCACAGAGACACCTGCATCTCCATGTTCAATGCAGCACTTTTCACAATAGCAAGGATATGGAATCAACCAAAGTGCCCTTCAACAGAAGAATGGATAAAAAAAACTATGGTACATATACAAGGTGGAATACGACTCAGCAATCAAGAAAAAAAAGAAATAATGCTATTCACAGCAAAAATGGATGGAATTGGAGAAAATTATTTTACGTGAATGAACACAAGCTCAGAAATAGAAACACCACATGTTCTCACTATTATGTGGGAGCTGAATCAAAATTATAAGAAGGAAAAAATCCTATACAAAGGTCGGATCATAATAAAAGAAAAAAAAAAGCTAAGAATGGTATGGGCTGGGATTTAGCTCATTTGGTAGAGCACCACTCTGCAGTCCCTGAGGTCCTGAGTTCAATTCCCAGCGCAGCAAAAATGGGAGAAGGACATGGTAACCCACTCCCAAGGCAATCCCGAAACAATCAGCCATTGATTCAATTGCTATGAGTAGGACACGACTTGACAGCACCTAACAAAAACAACAAGAATAGTATTATTATAGATGGTCTAGAAAATGCATGTAATAGATCTGACAAGGTAAAAAGAAAGTTTACTACAGGAAAAGTTTCTATCTTAAACAGAACTGGAACCCAAGGGTATATTGAAAAATATTACCATAAATGACATGTAAATGGTAGAGACATCTTTGATGGGGGGGGGGTGGAATGGGGGGAGGAAGAGTACAAATGGATAAGGGGGAACCTATATGAATAACGTACAACAAAATGCATATATGGAAATGTCACAATGAAAAGCGTGTCAGAATGAATCACATTAAGGTGTACATTAAAAATTTCCAATAAAAAAAAGAAAAAGAAATTTAAATTTTTAAAAAAGAAAGTAAACTCTGTGAGGATGAGGACTTTTTTCATTCTTCTATAGTATACTGCTCAGTGCCTGACACATAGTAGGAGCTCACTGAGCAGAACTTCTAAGTGAAGGACAAAATATAATGCCACAAGTTGATACCAAAAAAGAGAGAATTTATATAAAATTCATTTTCTAAAATATCAGAATCCATTTCCAAACTCTGAGGAATTGTGTAACAAGCCACATTTCAGAGAAGTAAATCTTTCTTTTCACTCTTTTATACACTTTTAAATAGTTACAGTGTTTTCAAAATGCACAATTCATACTGAAAACCAATTGGGAAAATATGTTATGAAAGTTTTCTAGGGTTTATGTTTATAGTAAAATAAATTTTAGAGTACAATCATAACTCCTGTCTCCTGACAACTGTCATCTCTATATAAATCTGTTTTAGAAATGGGCCAGACGATGCATTGTAGAATATCATAATGAAATTTGATTCAAAATGGTTTTTCATTAAAATATACTCCTAAATATATTTTATGTTGACTTTTATGGTGTATTTTTAAATATTACATCAGTTAGACAAATACTTGTCAAAGCAATGATTATTTTAATGTGCAGTTGAATAAAAACTTTAAAAACCAAAAAAAAAAAAAATGATGCATGACATGAGTATTTTGAAACTGTGTCAAATGAAAGCTTATAAGCCTTGTTTGGTATAAAACTCAACAGGAAATGTAAAAAGATTTTCATCCCAAGAATAAAAATTATTAGTTCTTCAACTTTGATTTCAGAAGCTAAAACTATGTGGTTGGTTGCTAATAGTGAAAGTTTTAGTGCATTTCAAAATTAGAAATATCTCTGTGGCAGATTTTGTGACTATGAAATGGATCTATAATGAAATATTTGGTTACACAGAGAAAATAATTATATTTTTTTCAATTTGCCTTTAATTGAAATGGAAAATATTTATGCAAGAATTCACTATAGTTCCTTGAACGACTTTAAAAAAACAGTCAAAAGTAGTAGAGCTTCACCCTTATGAAAGAAAACCTACTGGTCACTAAGCAGCTCTTTTCTTGTGATGTTCATTGGGAAGAAAATACCTTGTAAGGACCATGAGGTGTTAGGGAGAGTGATAAGCAGATAAAACCAGGATCGCATGGAGAAAAAGCAGGAGAAATTTTCCAAATAGTCCTAAAGGTCATGTATGATGAATATGGTGCCTTTGTTCAGAACCTTTCCCTAATCTTCTGAAAAAAAAAATGCTTGATGTACTTGATATAGAAGAAGCCACCAAAAGAGGAGAGTACTGTACTTCCGCCAGCCTTGTGATGGAAGCAGGTGGTCTGTGTGGTTGTAAGACTCAGTAAAGAGGACAACTTAATAAAATAAGCTCTCAGATCCTAGGTTCAAATTATAAATCATGTCCATATATCTAAATATTTAAGGGGCATGGAGCCTTTTAATTGAACATTGCTTTATATATTTTGGAGTTCTTATAAAAGACCTTTGAACTATGCTATCCTCTCCTGTCATACCTTAGGTTAAATTTCACCTTGGCACCTAGCAGAAAGTACATTTTCACCATGCCTGCCAATATATTCAATGCATTGTATGGTGGTAATAGGATGGCATGAAAAATAATGCCCATAAAATACTTTGGGATGAGTGCTGTAAAGTTGATGCCATGGGAGGAGAGGAATAGACTTAAAAATTTTTGTTTTATGTACTGACTAAGTTATCCAGACCATATGGTAGTCTTAGAACAAATGTTTTTATTAATTTAAAAAAAGCCAATCTTTGGACCTTCTTAATGGAATAAACAGCAAGAGAATATTCTAAATGTTAGTATCTAATACATCCAAAACGGATGCACAAAGCCTTAAGTCATTTACAGGAAAAGAAAAGATACCTGCCTGAGCTGATTAGGCCCCTGTATCATGATTCACAACTGAGAACAGATTCTCTGCTATCAGAAAACATATTCACCTGCTATAATTATAATAGTTACTGAGCCCACCTGAGAGCTACTGAAGCAAATTAAATGATAGCTGAGTCCAAGTACAACTACTAGGAACCCACTAGTTACATTCATGAAAATAATGATTGTCGAAAATTTCAAGTAGTTTTTCAAATAAAAATATAATTAAAAGATTAAAATTACAATTTTTTTACAAATGTTTAAAGATATATATCCATTGTTATAGTGTCATACACAATAGTTTCACTGACCTAAAAATCTTCTGTTCTCGGCCTCTTCATCCAACTCTCTCCTCTGACCATAGTAGCAATTGATCTTTTTACTATCTCCATAATTTTACACTTTCCAGTGTGTCTAACATATAAATATAAACATATATGTATGTGTATTATTCACACATACATACATATACATATGTGTATATATTTACATGTACATAGATGTATATGTTCATACTTATATATGCATACATACTGTATGTGTATATATACAGAAAATATGAAGCCTTTTAGATTGCTTCTTTCATTAGTAATGTGTTAAAATGTTCTATCTTTCCTTGGTTTGTAGAACATCTCTTTCTAGCATTGAATAATATTCTATTGTCATATATCTGTCAAAATTCATATAATGTACAATACCAGGAGCAAATCTGAATGTAAACTATGAACTTGAGTGATAATGATATGTCAAGGTGAATTCATCAATTGTAACAAACAGTTGGAGGGACCCCCAAAAAACCCTGGAAATGAACCTGCAAATAATGATCATCTGTTTCTTTGATGTGAGAGGGATTATGCACACAGAATTGGTTCCTCCCTATAAAACCATGAACCAAAGTTTCCACTGTCTGTAAATTTTGTGAAGATTGCATCATGATTTGAAGAAGAAACATCTCAAGTTGTGGGAAATAGGTGACTAGTTCTCCCACCATGACTACACACTTGCCCACACTGTGCTGAGGGTTCAGCAGTGTTTGACCAATAAGTCAAGACCCTTCTGTTCAGCCTTCTCATGTGACTTTTTTTGTTCGCTCCCCAGATGAAAAATGTCTTCAAAGGGAAATATTTTGCCAATGTGAAGGAGATGAAACAAAAAATAGCAGAAGTACTAAAAGTCACCAAATTCTGCTTTGAGCAATGCAAAAATAAAAAATCTCTATATGTGCCCTGCATCAAATGGAGAGCACTTTAAGGATGACTGAAGCTTGAACACGTAAAACAAAGTTTTCATAAATAAATTTCAGGAGGGTATTTTTTGGTCCCCCTCCTATACTCATGGTATCAGATGTCAATTGTAGGGAAGTTGTACATGCGTGGGGCTGGCAGTGTATGGAAACTCTCTGTACTGTCCACTTAATTTAACCATAAATCTAAAAGTGCTCTAAAATAAAATTTATCAATTAAAATCAAAAACCAAAAAATCTTTTTAAAAATTAAAATTATAACAGATCACAGACTTTAAATGACAGAACAAGAAACAAAAACATAATAAAACAAAACAGAAAAACTATACATGAAATACAGATGATAGAAAGCATAAGACAGAAAAATGCCAACTATGTTCATTTACATCAATTATAAATTACATTGATTTAGCATATTAATTTTTGCTAAGTGTCATAAAAGAGGCTTGAATTAAAAGATATGCTCGTCACATTCTAAATGAGAAGACTCAGTAATGTTAACTCCAATTTGCTGTAAATCAATTTAAAATATGCCTAGCTTCAATTAAAAGTTTCACAAAGAATATTTGGAACATGAGAAAGTAATTCTAAATTAATCTGACGAATGAACAAACAATGAGAACAAGTATTACAAAATAAAGCCATAAATGATTTAAAATCATTATGACTTTATGAAACAAACATGAAATGGCACAAGAATTAACACATAAATAGAAGTATTCAAAATCAGTGTAAAAATTCGTGTAACAAGAGGATGGCATTCAAAATCTGTGACACTAAAACAGTTATTCCATTAAGGTATTAGAATATTGGTGAATGACATAATAATAAAAAGTGATAGAATTGGATCACAATCTCACATTTATATAGAAATTAATTCCAGTACTAAGTGTGAAAATGGAACAAGAAAGGAAAATTAGATATGTGTCTGCATGTTTCCTAACCTTGAAAGAAAACGTATTTTAAAAGCATTTAAGAGAAAAACCATATAAAAAGTGGTAAACTATATAAAATGTAAAATTTATATACATATCACCATAGAAAAGTAAACGACAAACAACTGGGGGAAATTTTATAGTAATTATATATTGCATAAAGTATAAAATACTTATAATGTACAAAATATATGAAAGTTTCATTATTGTTGTTACTAAGCAAGCCAGCACACATTGATTTACTGGTGTTCTAAGGTAAACATGCTTCTCTCTCTCCAACTACAATGATTGATCCTATGAGTGGAATGAGAGCCAAGATAGCACCAAGCCCCAAACACTTGAATAATACTCAGAAAAAACAGGGATATCAAATCCTCCAGTGAAATGTCTCAAACGCCAACTGAAGACAGAGATTTAGTCACTCTTTGGAAAAATTGTGTAATGCTTGTGGCAGAAATTGTCATTTTTTATGTTCCCAGACACATAGAGAAAGCTGGTCTGAAAGAGTGGTCCTGACATGCCAACAGAAGCAGTCTCGCATGCATGCACACACGCATAGAGCATACATTCAAATCTCACTTTTAGAAATTAATCTAGTTCTTAAAAAGTTCAGAAAGTAAAATACTTCATTGGCATATAAATGACCCAAGATAATGTATATAAACATATGTAACCACGAGTTTACATGTACGACTGTGAAAATCAAAACTCAATTATATTAAACCATGTGAATTACTTAATGCTTTAAAAACTCAAGGTCCTTCTCATTTTACTGGAGAATATTCACCAGAATAAATTAAGGAGATTCATAATCAGGCCAAAAAGACTATTTTTGGAAAACTCCTTTCATGAAATTGTATTTAAGAAAATTTCAGTTCCATCAAGATTTCTTTAAGATTTTTTTGTCCCTTTCTTGTTAAGTAGAACTATCAATGCTAGTATTAAAGGAAGTTTTGAGTTATTTTCCTTCTATTAATCTTTAAATCCTTCATTTATTGATTGATTTTTTTGTTTTTGTGGTGTAAGGAGGTTGAACCCAGGATCTTGCACATATTTTGCAAGCACTCTATAGCTGAGCTGTACCCCAACCCCTATTTTTTATTTTTTAGTTCAAAACAGGGTCATGCTAAGTTATGCAGGCTGTCTCTGGCTTTGAACTCATGATCCTCTTGCCTCTGCCTCCTAAATTGCCAGGATTACAGGTGTGCGCCACCATGATCAGCTTATATTTTAAATCTTAAAAAGATATTCTAACCCTCACAATTTCTGATCAGGATGTAATCAAATGCTTTATACCAACAAGATTTCTCTTTTTAAACACACCTACTACCATTATTGGTAATAACTGAAAGTTTTTATTCCATAAAAATATAAATTATATGCTTTATGGGATAGAAATTTTATTCTCAGTATAAAGAGAGTCAAGAGTAATTCTTTTGACATATACATGTCTGAATGATTAATAAATCACTCTGATTTTAAACAGCATTTGTAAAATGTAACTATGGTTCTCTATGAATTCATATGAAGAATATATAGTTTAAGTCATTACAGACCTTGTGCTGTTAACGAGTTTTTATAGTCATTAATATTTTTATCACATTTCCCCAAAGGTAGCATAATTACTGTAATTATTTTCAACTAGAAACATAAAGCATATTCCCTATTTTTGATGATTTTGAAACATAACTCTTGGGTATAATCTCTGTGTGAAAAGCATGAAATGAATAGTCTGTCAAACAGTATGCATTCTTCTCATGATGAAAATTTCCTCTATAATCCATCTATTTTCTATTACCTGATGGGCACATAAAAGTCAAGCTTTCTAACATCATTAGATGTTATTTATATTGAGTTTGTGTTGAATCCAGGTATATCAGAAACTGGGCAAGAGGCCACAAAATATACACCCGCATACATAAATGCACAAGCACATGTGCCCTGTACTATTGCACTTATGTAAGAACCTAAAGAAGTCAGTAAATTGATGAGCCTTCTGTCAAAGAATTTCTGGGGTCTATTGGAAAGTGTGGCTATAGTTTGACTGAGATGCCAGTAACTGGGAGCTGGGTGTGGTGGTGCACACCTGTAATCCCAGCGACTCAGAGGGTGGAGGCAGGAGGATCGCAAGTTTGAAACCTAAGGCAGTCAGCGTAATTTAGCAAGACCCTATCTCAAAAAAACAAACAAAAAAAATAAAAAAGAGAGATGTCAATAAGAGATATATGAATTCAATGTACTCATCACTTATTGATGATTCAATTTTGAAAATACTGTCAGTGACCCTGTAAAATTGGAATCCCTGTCTCAATCTATGGGGAGCATGCTGCTAGACACTATAGCAAAAGCTGTATGGTAATTTGTAAAACATACTCAGTATCCACACCTTTGTTTCCTTCCCTGAAATCCTTGTGGTATAATTGCACATGTTGATTTGAATCTTCCCATGAACTAAAATAAATAAATAATAAACATACCTCTACAAGATCCATAATTATCTGTAGTTCACCTCTGAAGTTGTGTTCACTTTGAAATTTGGCTATTATACTTCTGAAATCATATCAGCATTGAACCCCATGAGGTGATAGATTTTTCTAGAACCTACTAGAACAACTGATTTTGATTTCATTATTATGAAGCTACACCACGTATATGAATATTTCATTCACATTTGTATGTAAGACAGATAAGAACAACTTGAACTATGCTAGTGCAGGACTTTATTCTAGCTAGCCTTTTTAAGCTTTTTTACTACTTATTTTTGAATCTATAAATTTGGATTCATACTGATTTTTACACATTTACTATTCTACTTCACTTAAGCCTCATAGTCTTGATCCATTACATTAACTGTTTTATTCACCACTGTAGCCTAATTAATATAAGCTAGAGGGAAGAAGTGGTAGCCAACATGAGTCCAGAATACAAATTATATAACAGCATACGAAATTTTACAATAGCTCACAGAATACATAATGAATTTTGTAATGAATATGCATGCTTAAAGTTCATTTTTACTTCTATACTTATATTTATATTCTATAAGTTGGGGAAAAAATTTAAATATGTGAAAACTGATGAACTTTCATTGATCATAAAATAATTAATGTGTCAAAGTATGGGTTATGTTTTTATTTTTGTAAAATCTAGGGTGAGTATGTGGGAAAGGGAAATATGTATAATTGAAGAGAGTGATTAAAATGCTGAAGGACTTTTTTTTACAAGAAAGACAAATTATTTCATGTAGTGATGCTATTGTCATGGCTATAAGGAAGCACTACTACGTACAGTTTTGCCTATCAAAGTCACTGGACAATATTCAATTCTTGAGGATTTAGAGAGCATTTACTCAGCCTGTTCAGAAGAGAAACTACTTATTGTATTCAGAGTCCCTTGGATAGGAAATTCCATTAAGTTAGGAACAATGGATTTGTTGATCTTTTACCTTTAGTGTCCAGTACAATGTCCAGAATACAATAGATATTCTATAGAGATATTCACATTTAATGTACATTTCTCTTCCAGCAAAGAATGGAAGTGCTAAGTTTGTTAATATGCAAACTAGTGCTCAAATCAGTAGCAGAATTTAAGTGCTGTCACCTACACCCTCATTTCCATGCTCTGACTTCTTTTTCCTGCTTATCAAAGTGTGTCTAGGGGTTTTCATTTTAAAATATAGCCTGACAATTCATTTATACATTAAAGATGGAGAAGCACCACCATGCATCATATATGGCCAGCTCTTCGTAGTCACAGTAATGCAGGAAGGTTCTATTTAGAGCATTTGGGGCTGAGGTTTAGCTCAATTGGTAGAGTGCTGCTCTGCACTCTCTGAAGCCCTGGGTTCCATCCCCCCGCACTGCAAAAATGAGAAAAGGACTTGGCAGCCCACTCCCGAAACAACCTTGAAACAATCAGTCATTGAAAGCCGTATGAATAGTAAACAAGCATTGACATAGGGCCAGGCATAGCACAGTGTCAAGGCGTGTATTGTTCTGTTGTACATAGGGTCACTATGACTCAGACCTGACTTGATGGCACCTAACAACAACAATATGGGATTTGAAATCAGGTGAGTTGGATTTGGATATGCTGCTCCTTCTTATTAGTAGAGAACTTTACTAGATAGACCTCAATTTTATCACATTTAAACTAGAAGCCAAGAATGAATATAGCATTCTCTAAACTGTATTGTTTAAAGTATGAAATAAAGTGTTGTTGTTGTTGTTAGGTGCCGTCAAGTCAGTGTCCCACTCACTTAGGGTGTCACTCACCCTATGTACAACAGGTGAAACACTATTGTCAGTCCTTCTCTGCTGCTCACAGGGTTTTCAATGGCGGATTGATTTTTGGGAGTTGGTTGCCAAGTCCTTTTCCCAAACCTACAGTATCTGATGTTCCCAGGCGGTCTCCCATCCAAGTACTAACTAGGCCCAACCCTGCTTAGCTTCCGAGATCTGACAGGACCAGACACCTCAGTGCTATAGATGCAGGCATGAAATAAAATAGCACAGGTGAAATTTCTGGCATAGACCAAATGCTCAATATACATTGGTTATTGTAAACTCATTTAATCCTAAATGTTTATGGAAAAGGATATTTGCTATTATTACACAATGACCCACTGTTAATCTTGACTTAAAGTCAGGGAACTCTCTCACCTTTGGCCATCAATCAATGCAAGAAGCAGGAAATACATGTAAGTATAATATTTTTGGTCTGGACATAAAAGAGAAGATCTGCCATGTTTTCAGGCCAAGAAAGTTGTCTCTGAGTTAAGAGTTGACAAATTCTAGGGGAGGAAAGAAAGAGAAATTTGATTCTTCAAAAATGAAAATTTACCATAGATTCTTCTGAAGTAACATCATCCATGGCAACTTATACTCACCTTTCCAATAATCTGCAAAGGTTAAACAGATATGACATACTGAGCATTGAGTTAAAGAAGAAGAGAACACTGATGGCATAGGATAAAGTCATGTCACAAGTATGGAAATGTATATGATTCGGCATACCACTACCATCTTGTGAAAGTAAGGATGGATTAAATACCTGTAGCTTGCCTCAGAGAATATAGTGAGCAAAGGACCTATGCAATACATCCATTACAAAATTGAGAGAGTGAGAAGGAAGTGAAAAAAGATGATCCTCTATTCTATTGACCTTCTCTATGCAGAATTGGTAAAAGAAGGAGTCCTGCCTGAGGATCCCCAAGATGGCTTAACACACAACACCCAACACTGAACAGATGAAACTGACAATAGTTAGTCACACAAACTCACAGCCCAGAGGAAGGTGACATAGCACACTACACAGGTCAACATGAGAGTTGCACTTAAGAATAGAATGAACTTGCAGAACACGTGGGAGTCAGGCTTTTAGGAACCACAGGATGCAATGGCCTCTGATTGCCCACGGAAGGATATGCTCAACTAATTTGAATAATATTGCAGTCTGGTAAGGAGGTGAAAGTTGTGAGGTTGAGCATCAAGTAGGTTCAGCTGGTCTGACAGGACATGAAATTTTAGGACCCCTAGCACAATTGACTCCTTGAACTGACCTCAAATACCTCTCTTGGTGATAACTAATATCTTACGAGGCTCAGAGAGAAGACATCATAGTATGTGTTTAGGACATAAGAAAGGATTAGGAAGGCCACAATTAGAAGTAATGACATTTGGAAGCCCATGCTAAGGACATTTGATTATCAGGAGGCAGAAAAGGAGGCTTCGGGCACCATAGGCATATCTTTAAATTTCGAGAAACATTATGTGGTAGTCATACATTTGTTTTCAGTTTTTGGATGTGTTGTTGGATCAGTCTGGTCTTACTGATCCACAAGCCACAGGTCACTTGTTGGAGGAGAATGAGGACACTCACCTTGCCTGGGCAGGGCAGGGGGTTGTTATTGTTGCTGCCGTGGAGTTAAATCCAACTTATAGCAACCCTAAGTACTACAGGACAAGACACTACCCAACTTTGTGCCATGCAGACAATCATTTTATGTTTGAGCTCAGTGTTGCACCTACTATGATTCTTCTCATTTTGAGTCTTGTCACTTCAGCAAATGAAAACACCAGGGGCTTTACTCCATTTCTATCATAAAGGTCAACTCTACTTGGAAGAGGCAACTCTTCCCCAGTCATTTCTTGAATGCTTTCCAGCCAACGGAGATCATTTTCCAGGACTATTTTTGACAGTGTTTCTCTGCTATTTATAGGGTTTTCAATGGATAATTGTTTTGGGAATGTGTTGCTGAGTCCTTCATTCTAGTCTATCTTAGTCTGGAAGCTCATCTGAAGCGTGTTCACCATAGGTGACCCTAATGGCATCTAAAATACTGGTGGCAGAGCTTTCAGCATCACAGCAAAATGCAAGCTCCCACAACATAATTGATAGACTTATAGGGGAGTGCAAGGGGGAGATGAATATTAATTATGGGAACTTTAGAGGTGTCTGATGACCAGCCAAGACAATTAAGGAACATATGTGGCAGTGATCTACACAGCACACTATTCTAAGGGGATATGAATTTAGACTAACCAGTGCTAATGACAATAGTGAACCATGTGCAATGTAGATTTTTGTCATTTCATAACTTAAATAGTTCTCTGAGGAACTCATTTCACCTCTCAACTAAACCTGCCTGGAGTCTATAAAGCAAACAGGAGTCTTATTGCATTCCTTCTTCAAAAGTATCACATTTTGTATTCTGAGAAGCAAAAGAAGTACCTTGGTGACTACCAACAATATCTGGTTCTGAAAGGAATAAGGAGTGTCCCTGTGAGATCCTGTATTGTGCCCTTAGAACATAAAAATATATCTGTTATCTTTATTTATACTCAGGTTGTCTGTGAGGCAAGAAGTTCCCAGAGTTCTTTACCCTAAAATGAGGAGCAATTCTTGGCAATAGCCCACAAGTGTATAAAAGTGCATAGATGCAACCATTTACTTCCAAGAGCATTCAGTGCTAAGATAACATTCTAAAGATTGGTAGTGTTGCTGACCCTTGAGTCTCATCCATTATCAGAGAAGTGTGAGGTATGAGACAGAAAGCAACAATATTCTGCAGTGTTTCATCACATATGATGGTGGTAATTCCATCTGTGTTGCTATCGTTGTTGTTAGGTGCCCTTGAGTTGGTATCTGACTCATAGCCACCTTAAGTACAACAGGTGAAATGGTATTATTATGGCTTCTCTGCTACTCATAGGGTTTTCAATGGCAGATTGCTTTTGGGGAGTGTGTTTCTGGGTCCTTCTCCCAAGCCTACAGCACCTGGTGTTCTCAGGCAGTCTCCCATCCAAGTACCAGGCCCAACCCTGCTTAGTTTCCGAGATCAAATGGGATTGGACACCACGGTGGTACGGCTGCAGGCACAAGCAATTTATGGCCAACATAGGTGGTTCAGAGTCTTTGGGAGGTGGAAGAATGTAAGAAAAGGGAACATCCTCTTCCTCCATTCCCATTCCACTTCTAAGAATTCCATCTGTACATTCTATAAACTCCCATTGCGATTCACTCAGTTAATTTCAAGAGATTCCTCGGGTACCTAAGGTGTTTGGAATAAGGGTGACCTTCCCTCCCACCATATCATCTAGCAAGAGACTGGGGACCAGAGAGTCCCACCATTCCTGCAGATGAGATATGCCAGAGGTTCCAGATGTGGCACCCTATTGGAGCAGGGAGGCCTCAGTAACTATGCTGTGTATGTAAGAGGCTATTTCCAAAGTCATGTTGGCAGCTGAGTATGGAAGGTCATGAACTCAGAGTCTGTTAGAGATTCTATTTCCAGGATATTTTAGTAAGTGGTCAGTAATGGCCACTTTGTCATATAGCACAGGGGTGGTAAGAAACAGTTTCTTACATTGGAAGCTCACAAGCAATTTATGGCTAACATAGGTGGTTCAGAGTCTTTGGGAGGTGCAAGAATGTAAGAAAAGGGAACATCCTCTTCCTCTATTCCCATTCCATTTCTAAGAAAAGACAAAGAGAAAGACAAACTCCATTTAGTCTCTAATACTGGAATTTCATTAAAAATAAGGGAAAACATCAAATCATGATAGTATAGGGTATATTTCCTGACAAGTAATCTAAGTTGTTAGCTTTATAGAAGGCTAAGACTGACATCAGCCTTTGGTAATTAGGCTTTTGTTTTTATTTGATAAGACATGAATTTACAATTATAAAAAAAATTATTCTTTTTATGTGGATTACCAAAACTAGGTTCATCTTAGTGACTTGTGTATGGCAAGCTGAGTATGAAGGAAGCACAAGAAGAAAAAGAAGAAAAATGAAAAATAATAAACACCTTAAAATTATATATATGAAAACATTTTCCTTCAAAAACTGTTAGTCCCCAACTTTTTTGTACTTTGAATGGGTAAAGAAACTGTGATGTTTATACATGGTAGAATATTATTCATCCATTAAAGAATGAAATCCTGATATGTAAGGCAATATGGATGGAACTGGAGGACATTATGTTAAGTAAAAGAAGCCAATGACAGAAAAACAAATACCACATGCTATCACTCACATGTGAAAGCTGAAAAAGTTGACTTCATAAAAGTTGAGAACAAAATAGTGTTCACTAGAGATTACAAAAGATAGGAGAAGGAGGTATAAAAGGGGTTAGGAAATAGATACCAAAGTATACTTAGTGAGGAGGGTAAGTTTTAGTGTTCTACTCACAGTGGGGCTGGGATTTAGCTCAGTAGGTAGAGCGCTGCGCTGCAGTCTATGAGGTCCCAAGTTCGATTCCCAGCACCACAAAAATGGGAGAAGGACCTGGCAATCCACTCCCAAGGCAATCCCGAAACAGTCAGCCAGTGAAAAGCCTATGAGAGTCACTATGAGTCAGATATCGACTTGACGGCACCTAACAACAACAACAACAACAACAACTCACAGTAGGGTAACTATGATATACAATAGCTTGTTTTATACTTTTATAAGGAATTAGAAGAGGGAAGATCAAAGGCTCCAAACACTAAGAAATTATAAACATATTAGATAGTAGAAATACTAATTACTCTCATTTGGTCATTACCCATTATCTAGATGTATTGAATGTTCACACTGTACTCAATAATAAATATGTACAACTTTAAAAGGTAATTTTAAATGTGAAGCAAAGAAATAGAACTGTCATTTGACCTCGCAATTCTATTCATTGGTATATACTAAAAGGAACTAAAAATAGTTCCTCAAATAAATGCTTGTATTTATTTATTGATTGATTGATTGATTGATTGATTGATTGCTGTACTGATGGATTGAACCCAGAGTGGGCCTCTCACATACTCACATATTTTGCAAGCACTTTACCAATTAGCAGCACCTCTAGCCCATTTGTTAATTTTTTATCTTGAGACAGGGTCTCATTAAGTTATGCAAGCTACCTTTGGCCTTAAACCTGCAATCCTCCTGCCTCTGCCTCCCGAGTCTCTGGGATTACAGATGTGGGCCACTTTGCTCAGTTACCTTTCATGATTTTTCATATCACCATTATTCACAACTGCCAAAATGTAGAAACAATCCAAATGTTAATCAACAGATGAATGGGTAAACAAATGTGGCATATCCACATGGTCAAATATTATTCAACCATAGAATGGAGCTGCTTGGGTTTGGCTGGGGCTGAGATTTGGCTCAGTTGGCAGAATGACATTCTGTGTTCTCAGAGGCTGTGGGTTAGATCCCCAGCACCGCAAAAAATGGGAAAAAAGATGTGGTAGCCCACTCTCAAAACAATCCTGAAAAACCATCAGCCATCCAAAACTCCATGAGGGTGGCTATAAGTTGAATATAACTCGACAGCATTGAACAACAATATAGAATGGAATAATGTATTGATCCATTCTCCAATTTGTTGTTGTTAGATGCCGTGGAGTCATGTCTGAATCATAGCGACCCTCATAGGACTTTCAATGGCTGATCGTTTGGGGAGTGGATTGATACATCCTTCTCTCTCCCATTTTTAGGGTGCTGGGAATCGAACCCAGCACCTCAGAGACTGCAGGGCAACACTCTACCAACTGAGCTAAATCCCAGCCCTGCATTCTCCAATTTAGTTAAACTTTAAAGACATGCTAAATTAAAGAAATCAGACAGAAAATGTCATATATGATTTTATATGATTTTTTCATGAAATAGCCAGTATAACCAAATTAATTGATACAGAAAGCAAACCAGTGGTTGCCAGCAGATGGAAGAAGGAAACAGAGTAGGATTATGTAATGCTTTCCTGGAGTGATTAAAAAGAAGTACTGAAATTAAAAAGAATTTGTACTTATACAAGACACCGTTCTGAATGCACTAAGTACCACTGAATTGTCCATTTTATTTATTTACTGATTTTTGAGATATCTGAGGGTTGAACTCAGGGCCTCCCAAATACTTTTCATGTACTCTGTCACTAGCAGTCACCAACTAGCCCATTTTTATTTTTTATTTTGAGCCAGAGTCTTGCTGTTACACAGGCTGCTATGGCTTTGAATTAAAAATCCTCCTTCCTCTACCTCCCAAGTTGCTGGGATTATAGGCCTACACTACTGTGCCCAGCTGAACTGTCCATTATAAAATGAATAATTGTATGTGATGTGGATTCCTCCTTGATAAAAATAATTTTTAAAAACTACACTGCTGAAGGCACTGTTTTGCACCAAGTGCCTTTTGGATATTTTAATCAGTTGAATTTCCTTTTACAGGCTAGTGGCTTGTAGCCCAGTAAGCCTAGTTTATGTGGCTGATATAAATTTACATATATTATAGATTTCCATATTTCAGTGGGAAGCTAGGAATTTCAAATTGGTTATTCCAAGCTAGCTTGCACTTTATTCAAGAGATCTAACAGGATCATTGTTTCTTGAAACAATAATATATAGCATCTCAAGTAATATGCTCAACTTGCAGTGTAGATGTCTTAGAATATTTATAAATAATATCTGATTTTGATGTTCTCTATGTTATTAATTGAAAGACATTTTATTGACAGCTGTATTACTCTTTATACCCCACAGAAGTATCAGACCTCAGATAAAGTGAATGCTAACATGTTCTTGCCTGCAGCCATACTGCTGTGGCATCCAATCCTGTCAGATCTCAGAAGCTAAGCAGGATCAGACCTGGATGGTACTTGTATGGGAGACCGCCTGGGAACGCCAGGTGCTGTAGGCTTGGGAGAAGGACCTGGCAGCCTACTCCCAAAAACTGTCAGCCACTGAAAACCTTATGAATAGCAGAGAAGCATAACAATAGTGTTTCCTCTGTAGTACATAAGGTCACTATGAGTCTGACAAGGACTCAAAGGCACCTAACAACAACAACATGTTCTTAACAAAAGCTAGACCTAGGGGTTGGCATGTGAATCTAGGATTTTAATAAATAAGTTAAATTGAATACTTTTTCATTATCACATTGTACTTGTCTTTCATCCAACAAGTACCTTTGAATGTTTCATTTTGCTGATTTAAAAAGAAAGAAAATTACTGTTTTTATTTGTTTCCTCACACCTCTGAGATGATTATTGTTTGCCCAGTTAACAATAGAGTAACATGGTTTGCAATACCAATGTCTACCATGGTCTGAAGGATGGTGCCCCCTTCTCCAAAATCATAGATTGAAATCTTAAACCCCAAAGTAATGGTATTCAAAGGTAGGGCCTTTGGGAGGTGATAAGGTCATGAGACTGTCTTTATGAATGGACTCAGTGCCCTTATACAAGAGGCCTGAGGGAAGCTCCCTGCCCCTTCTGCCATGTGTGGACATATTAACAAAGCACCACTAATAAGCCAGAAAGTTGGCTGTCACCAGATACAAAATCTGCTTGTCCTTTGATCTTGGACACTTATCTACTCCTTCAAAATGTGACTTTCCGGGCCGGGCGTGGTGGCTCACGCCTGTAATCCCAGCGGCTCGGGAGGCGGAGGCGGGAGGATCGCAAGTTCGAGACCAGAGGCAGTCTGCGTAACTGAGCGAGACCCTGTCTCAAAAAATAAAAAAAAAAAATGGGCTGAGGTGTAGCTCAGTGGTCCAGCACTTGCAGAGCATGCAGGCGCAAGGCCCTGAGTTCAACACCCAGTACCGCAAAAAAAAAAAAAAAAAAAAAAAAAATGTGACTTTCCTATCTCTCTCTCTCTCTCTCTCTCTCTCTCTCTCTCTCTCTCTCTCCTTATCTACCATATCTATGGAGAGAGACAATCTCTTGACAATTATATATGGCAAGAAATTAGGGGAAAGATTCATTGTTGACATTGAAGTCCACTCAACATAGTTTAAACTATTTAATTTCTGAGCAATTTTGAGAGATGTGTGCTTCAAGAGTCCTTCAATGTCTTCGTGATGACAGATGTACCTTTCTTTGCCTGCTACAATACTGTGAACTTTGGAATCCTTTTGCTACCAAACACATTGGTAACCAACAGATATGATTAGACTCGGTGGTTTATGTGTTTTATCAGCCAATGACATCATGACAGATGAGAATGTTCTGCCAAAAAAAGTCAAAATTTCCTAATATTGAGATACCCACAGACAAATCACATGCACTAAGTGTCATTTAATCTATACAATGATTTGAACATACTCCAGACCCAAAGAAGGAAAAGCAACTTTGCAACCACCAGGCATATTATAACAAGACATTTGATTCTGAAAAAACACTGTTGGGACTTATAAACTATTATAAGTTAAATAAAAGAGTTTGATATCTATGATGAGGAATATGTCCTTTTATTTTTCCACTACTATCTCATATGATGAAGCATCAATTTTCCTACTGGGGAAAACAGCCAAAATCTGGCTTTTAATGCTTTTCTATTATCTGTGAATCACAGAAGTAATACAGCAATAAGTAAATGAGTGGAATAATATATGTAAAGAACGGAGCATTCTACCATGACTTCTTTTTTATGAGATAAAAACTCTAGGATAAGTGTGTCCATGGGGAGATTAAACCAAGTGAGAAGAGTTCTTCTGAGACTAATAGGCATTACACTTCAGCAGGAAGGGATTTTTATCAAGCACAGTCATTTAGATAAAGTATAATCAAACAATTATACGCTGGATATGCACTTCACAATTTTTCTATTAACACTTTAAATCTGTAAAGGATCATATCCAATAACAATTTCCTTCCAAGCCACACTCTGTGGACAATTGCCTAAAAGAACAATGACCCAATCTTCATCAATTGGATTTGATAAAGTGGAATGAAGCCATGATTTGGTTCTTTATTTATGAGACATGGAGGAGCAGCTGCATGGTGTGTAACACTTTCTAAATGGGTTCCACCTCCAGCAGTTGTCTAGACCAGATGGAAAAGTGACAAGCTCCACTTAATATCTCACAGAATCAGCATGGTCATAAAAGAGTCCCCAGCAATTCTCTCTTGAACAGAAGCCACCTGTTTACTATAAACACTCCTCTTATTTCTCAAACTGCAATTTTAATTTCCAACTTGCACCTGAAAGGTAGCACACCTTTGAGTTCAAAGCTGCCAGGTTGCAAATCAATCATGACTGCTTGAAGAGTTCCAATCTCTGTGGTAGAATTTGGACAGTTTTAAAACTTTAATGTGTCCAAAGCTTATTTATAAATGATCCAATCCATCTCCTCTTACAAGGGTGTTTGGTCATAATTATAATTTCAGTTGGCATTTTGTTTGGCTCTTGCTTTATTCTAGAACTGTGTTTATTAGAAACAAACACAGTGCTCCTTCAGTTATTAGAAACAGCCTCATTATGCCTTCTACTTTATCTCAGTAGCAGAGATCTAGGCAGAAAAACTTTTAGCTTTAGCTTGTAGCTATAACTTTTTCACAGAAAGAAGGAATGCTTCATCTGCCATCTGGGGCCCCTTGATGTTCATTATAGGAGATCATTGGTGTCTCTAGATGTCTATTATGGTTTAGCAATGATCATACATCTCCTAGGAGGGAAAGAAAAAATTTCTTTAAAAAATTAGAGCTAACACATAAATCTAAAATCAAAGATAACAGACATCACTAGAACATCAATTCATATTACTGTGCTATAAATCTATTATGGTGGATTTAATCTCTCTCTGAACCAAGATATTCAGCAAAGCAGCGAAGTAACAGCAGAAAAATCTTATTTGGATTATGAGTTCTAAAAAAATTATGATATAGCTAAATTTTTCTATTACAGATTTTATTAGGAGCTTGGGATTAAATTTGGATCCCTTCAGGATCTAATGCACAGATCATTTTTCTTGCCCTTTCTCATTTGGGCTACAAACTTACCCAGAGTTAACAATGCTAAATCTAGAGCATGTAAAGAATTCTTCATGCAGCAGTGTTTTTTAAAGAGAGCAAAGTGGAGGTGGGAGTCAGCAGGAAGATTGAAGCATAACATAGATTAATTGGATATCTTTAGTTGCCTATTATTGGGGGGGGGGAAACATGAATTTAGAAGCCTACTATGTTGCACTGCTGGATCACTTTCACCTGTTTGTTATAGAGGATCAATCATAAAGTGTTCATTAATCACAAATCCAGAGATACATTCTTTTTTTTTTTGTCTTAAATTTTATATCTATGTTGCATCAATTTTTTTCTTTTATAGCTCCAAGTTTTCTTGCTTAGCTGAAAGGACAGTGAAATCACTGGAATTATTATAAGAACAACATAGCACTCAAAATATATGTAAAATAGTGCTGCCATAGTCATTATATTGTTGAGTTATGCTTTTTCAGGTAATCCACCTTGCCAAGTCACACATAGGACTCCATTCAGTTACACAGACATCTCTTGCTATACAAATCAATGGCAGCCAGATTTCAGGAGATGGAAGTGGATCAAGCTAAATGTAAATTATTACAATAATCAGACACACTCCCTCCTCTGCATCCCCAATACAAATATTTTGAAGTTCAGGATCAAAGACAAATTGTCAGGTACTCTAATATAACCATGCAAGTCACATATTAGATTTCATTTTGAACTCTGGGAACCAGGAGCTTTCTGTTTGACAATATTTTCATCTTTTCCAAGTAACTCCTATGGGGAACCACAGTCATTATTTTGTACAAATAGGCTGGTGGTAACTCACTTGTCATCATTTCCCAGCAATCCTAGTCATTTTGTCTGCCAGCTTATAAGAAACAGGAGGGTCTCATCAGACATATATTCAGAATAAGTGGTAAAAAATAAAATGTTCTTGACTTTATGCATTCTACCAAATATGGTATGTATTCAATGAGTAAAATTAAGAGAACATTTCTTCTGTGGAAAAGAAACAATCTCACACTTAGAGAAAAATATAAGAACTGCATTTTATCTGACAAAATGTTACCTTAACTTTGGGTATAGTAAACAGGAAATTTTCCCTACTATAAGTAACACAAGCTCATCATTTGTTGGAACATTTCTAACACTTTTTTTTCAAATGGGGCTTGTTCTCACAATTAAATAAGAATTCATTCGCTGATGCATTTATCTTCTTAACTCCTAAGGATGGGAGAGGGACAATTTGTGCTTCTCAAATAATAAAGGTTGACAATCTCATTTTTATAACAGTTTGTTGTTTGATTTTTGCAAGGTGGTTTTCAAGTCATTAGCACATTCTTGTAGCATTTGTCACTATTAGCATTCCAATTTTATAGCTGAGAAAGCAGAAAATGAAAGATTTATATTATACAATGCTACTGACTAACTCTTGTGCAGTGCTGTATTACTTTTAAACTCACTTACTTTTCCTTTGAATTGTATCAAAATAGATAAGAAATGGCAAATAGCATAGTGTTCAAATAAATTTAATTTTTGCCCTCAATGTGATACTATAAGTTTATGGGTAAGTTTTTTCTTAAAATCTTAAGAGAAAAAATATTATTAAATTTTGGTCATTTATAGAAAATCTTAACTATGCTTTATACTTTTGTAAAATTAGAAATAAACACCTTAGGGCTAGGGGGGTGGCTCTGTGGTAGAGTGCATGTATAGCACATGTGAGATGTTGGGTTTGATCCTCAGTACTGAGAACAAGAAGAAGAAGGAGGAGGAGGAAGAAGAAAGAAGAGAAGAAGAAGAAGAAGAAGAAGAAGAAGAAGAAGAAGAAGAAGAAGAAAAAGAAGAAGAAGAAGAGGAAGGGGAGGAGGAAGAAGGAGGAGGAGGAAAGAAAGGAGGACGGAGAGGAAGGAGAAGGAGAAAGAGAAGGAAATGAGAATTTTCATTCATTTTATTATTCCTGTATCTTTTGGTTTTGAAGATAATAAGTGAATTCAGAACTTCTGAGCCAGGCGTGGTGGCCCACACCTGTAATCCCAGCAGTTTGGGAAGGAGAGGCAGGAAGATTGCAAGTTTGAGACCAGAGGCAGTCTGCATAATTTGTCGATACATGTCTCAAAAAAGTAAAAAAAAAAAAAAAATGGGCTAGGGGTACAGCTCAGTGGTCCAGCACTTGCACAGCATGCAAGCATGAGGCCCTGGATTCAACCTGTTGGGTCCCTGTTCAGGCACCAACTATGCTGGGCCCCACTTTCGAGCGCCAACTCTATGTGGGGCACATGCCTCCTGGTCTGGCGTGGAGATTCGGACAGGCGGTGCCACCCGGCACACAGATACTAAACACAGTTCACTCCGGACCTTCAGGTGAGAGGCACAGATTCTTGCGGCCCTCAGGACCCTGGAGGAGAAGGGAGAAAGGAAAAGCCTCAGGCACTTTTGCCTTCCAGGGGCAAACACCTGTGTTGGTCGTCTCGGTGGTCACGAGGAGACAGCTGTTGCTTCATGGGTGATCAGACGGAGAGCTGGTTCTTTTCTTTGTTGAGGATTGGGACGGGGAGAGCATTCTTTCCTCACCAAAGGTCCTGGGGAGAGCACTGGGAGAGGTGTTTCCTCATCAGTGGTCCAGGCGACAAGGTGCAGAAAGGGGTGCCAAAAGGGTCGAGCTGCCTCAGCGCAACTCTTTATATAGTTCGCCCACAGAATGGCCTGAGCCAATCAGCTTTCAGTCCAATTGTCCAATCAGGAAGGGTTTTGTACAAACGTGCAACCAAGTTACTTTCATTTTCCCTAGATTTCTAACTTACAAACCAGATATTCAAACGCCATTTTCCCAGTTTGGGAGTTTTTGCCAATTTCCTCCCAATTTTTCCCTACACAACCCCCAGTACCGCAAAAAAAAAAAAAAAAAAAAGAAAAAAAAAAAAAAACCTTCTCAGGACATTTATGTGGTGCTAATTTGAGAATTTTTAATACTATATAATTCAATAAAGTTTTCTTTCATAGTACTATTTAGATCAGCTAGCACAGAGAGCCAAAACAATTAAAATTGTGATGTATTCAAATACATTACTATAATAATTTAATGAATAGCTATTATGCATATTTTCACCAAAAATATTTTTCTTTTCTTTTCTTTTTTTTTTTTTTTTTTTTTTTTTTTTTTTTTTTTTTTTTTTTTTTTTTTTTTTTTTTTTTTTTTTGCGGTACTGGTTGAACCCAGGGCCTTGCACTTGCATGCTTTACAAGTGCTGGACCACTGAACTGCACCGCCAGCCCAACTTTTTTACTTTTTTGAGACAGAGTCTCACTAAATTATGCAGATTGCCCCTGGTCTCGAACTTGCAATCCTCCTGCCTCAGCCTCTCAAGCTGCTGGGATTACAGGCATGTGCCACCGCGCCCAGCTCACCAAAAATATTTCTTAAGAAACTAATTTCCATTATTGCTTATCATTTTATAGCAAAGTTCTACAATCAATAAAGGTTTGCTGCCAACTGCATATTTGTAAAAAGACAGTAAAGAAAGCAGCCTGTTAACATCTATATTGCTAGCTCCTAATCACAGAATAAGAACATCATAAATACTTTTATACTATTCTAAAATTATATACTAATATATGCATTAATTCTTGTCAAGATTTTAAATAATAGAGAATGACATAGAATAAAATAATAGCCCTTTCTCGTTGATATCTCACCTAAAACTCAACAAATTCATTAGGTAGGTATTGTTATTTCATTTTGCAGATACAGAAACTGAGGTAGTGACTGGTTAAATTGGTTAAACTTGCATAAGAGTATCACTGATTGAATGGCAGGCTCAGAACTAGAACTAAAGCTATGTGACCCCAGAGTTCACATAAGTATAATGTGCAAACATTAGTCTGCACAAAATATATCTACTTCTAGCTAAGCTGGAGTAAAAGGTTTCAGATACATCCTTCTGCATGAATCAATTTTAAAAAGTAAATAAAATATGTGAAACAAAACAGTGATTCCTAAGAGGTAAGAAGCAAATGAGATGAGCCGTTCAGGTGTCCTAGCTTGCTGTCTGGAGAGGGTTTCCTGTGAGATGGGGAGTGAAAGGAAGAGGGAGACCAACAACCAACTGGCATCCAATCTTGTCTGATCTCAGAAGCTAAGCATGGTCAGGCCTAGTTAGTCCATGAATGGGAGACTACCTGCAAATACTGGGTGCTGTAGGCTTTGAAGAAGAACCTGGCAACCCACTCCCAAAACAATCAGCCACCCAAAGCCCTATGAATAGCAGAGAAGCACCAACATAGTGCCAGGCATGGCACAGTGTTGGGTATAGTGTTTTATTCTGTTATACATAAGGTTGCTATGAGTTGGACCAAACTTGACCATACCTAACAACAACAACAGTTGAAGAAACCGACTGAAAAGCTGGAAATACCACAACAACTAGAATCTGCAAAAGAGAACACTAGAAAAAAAAATAGATCTACACAGACGAAACTCCAGAGAACTTCAGAAAATGTTCCTTATATATTGACCTGCTTACAAGTTAATACATGCATATCAAAAAAATTACACAAAGCCAGGAAAAGACCCACCAGAAGTAAGAACCAATGCACACAGACAAGTGAAAACAGTACCTGTTCCCACCAAACATGATGGAAAACTTCATATTTCACTGGGCACTGAATAAAGTAATCAGAAAAGTCATGCTTTGGTCATGCGGCAAACATAACCCTAGGCTAGATGCCATCTGAATATCAGCTTCAAAAAACACACCCAAAACATTGATATTCTTTCCATATAAATAAACTATATAAAGCACCTGCAGCCGTAGCCCTGTGGCATCAGATCCTGTCAGATCTTGGAAGCTAAGCAGGATCTGACCTGGTTAGTACTTGGATGAGAGACTGCCTGGGAATACCAGGTGCTGTAGGCTTGGGAGACGGACCCAGCAACCCACTCCCAAAAATCAAGCCGCCATTGAAAATCCTTTGAACAGCAGAAAAGAGCTGACAATGGTGTGTGGCTTGTTGTACGTAGGGTCGTTATGAGTCAGATACCAACTCCAGGGCACCTGACAACAACAACATATAAAGCTCATGAATATTTTAGAAAAGCAAGCTGGGAGTAGGGACACATACCTGTAATCCCAGCACTTGGCGGGCTGAGGCAGGAGGAGTAATGTGAGTTCGAGGCAAGCTGGGGCTACACAGTGAGACTCTGCCTCAAACAAAAATATTTTAGCAAAACTTCTACCATCCAAAAACATAATAATGTCATTGAATAAGGTCTGGTATCACAAAATTATGATCCATTAAAAGAAACAAAAATATTCTACTCATTATTATGAGAAAATTGATTGTTTAAAACTGTTTCATACAACAAAAACTACATAATGGACAAATAATAGAATTAATACAAATAGAGATTCAAACTCTAATCCACACAATTAACATCATCGTTAATGGTGAAAGGTTGAATGCATTCTCCCTAAGATCAGGAACAAGACAAAGGTGTTCACTATTACCATTTCTATTGTATACACTGTACTGAAGGTTCTATCCCAGATAATTAGCCAATAAAAAGTAATAAAAGTCATCCAGACTGGAAAAGATGTGAAGCTATTGACAGATTACATGATTTTACATACACAAATTCATAAAGAATCTACTAAAGTTTATTAGAATCTATAAATGTGTACAGCAAGGCTGCAGGATAGAAGATCAACATGCAAATCAATTGTATATCTATACTCCTTCAATGAATAATTCAAAATTAAAAACAAGAAAACAATTTCATTCATAAAAACTCCAACATGTATTTTTAAATTTAGGAATAACTTCAACAAACCAATATAAAACTTCTACCCTGAAAACTATAATACATTGCTGAAAAAAAATAAAAGACTTAAATAAGTAGAAAAGTATCCCATTTTCATGGATTGAAAGACTTATTAAGGTGAAATGCTCCCAAAACTGACATACAAATTTAATTCATTTTTTACAAAATCCTAGATGATTTAATTGACAAGCTGATTCTAAAATTCAGATGGAATCATCAGAGATCCAAAATAGCCCAAAAAATCTTGATGAAGAAGAATAAAATGGGCAGATTCACATTTCTCTATCAAGACAGTATTATAATGGAGCAACAACAGACACATACAACAGTTAAATAGAAATAAGATTGCAGAAATAAGCCCATGCATCAATAGTCAGCTGACTTTCAACAAGAGTAACAAGACCATTAAATGTGAAAAAAAATACAGTAGTCTTTTCTAGGGAGTTGAACGCAGGGCCTCGAGAAAGCTAGGCAAGCACTCTAACATTGGACTACACCCTCACTCATTTTTAATTTTTTTTTAATTTTGAGTCAAGATCTCACTAAATTATGCAAGCTTTCTCTGTCCTCAAATTCACAATCCTCCTGCCTTCGCTTCCTGAGTCTCTGGGATTACAGGCATATGCCACCATGCTCACTATATAATAGTCTTTTCAACTAATGGTGCTGGATCAACTGAATAGCCACATGTCAAAGGATGAAGTTCAATCCCTGCTTCAAATAATATACAAAAATGAATTCAAAATAAATCAAAGACCTAGATGTAGAAAAAAAGCTATAAAATTTGTAGGACAAAGCATAGGAATGAATCTTCATGACCTTGTATTTGGCAAAGAATTCTTAAATGTGATACCAAAATCCCAGCAAGAAAACTAGACAACTTCATTAAGATTAAAAACTTCTGTGCTTCTAAGAAAACCAATCAAGAAACTGAAAATATAGCCCACAGAATGAAAGAAAATATTTGAAAATAATCTTAATGAAGCCAGGCACAGTGGCAGACATCTGTAATCCCAGCAAGTTGCAAGGCAGAGGGAGGAGGATCACAAGTCGGACACCAGAGACAGTATGCACAATTTAGAGAGACACTGTCTCAAAAAGTAAAAAAAAAAAAAAAAAACTGGGCTGAGAGTGCTGCTCAGTGGTACAGAACTTGCAAAGCATGCAAGCACAAGGAACTAGGTTCAACCCCCAGTACCACAAAAAAAAAAAAAAGAAAGAAAGAAAGAAAGAAAGAAAGAAAGAAAGAAAATAATTTTAATAAGGAACTTGCATCTGTAATATATAAAGTAACCTTATAGCTCAATAATACAAGTCAACTAACCCAGTTTAAAAAACAAGCAAAGGACCTAAACAGACATTTCTCCTAAGATAGGTAAACAGCCAAGCGACATGAGAATATTTGCATAGCACCATTATCAGTTATCAGGGAAACATAGATCAAAACCAAACTTCCCACTCACTAGGATGGCTAGAACCAAAAAGTCAAATAACAGAGGTGTCATCAGCAACACAGGGAAAGAGGAATTTTCCAGCTTCACTCCCACAGCCCCACACCAGGAATCCAACTAGCAATGCTCCATAGGCAAGAATGCATCCATAAATGTCCCAGAACTCAAGAAAGAGGCTGAAATGCCCATTTAGACCCAAGAACAGACAAAGGCTAAGTTCAATGGATAGGACAAAAGGTTTTCTTTGACCATGATGTCCCTGCCCCAACCAACACAGTGCCTTTGGACGTACAATTTCTACAGTAGGAAAAGTGAGTTGGAGATGTCAGTTTCCCCTCCATTCTGAAACCCTTTGCAGCAGATGCATTGGGAGTACTCCTTGGGAGGAATTAGAAGGTTAGACTATCTGGGAGTCATTTCAGAAAAAAAAAAAAAAAAAGAATTGCTAGGGACATGGAGAAAGAGCAGGTGAGTGGATCCTAAGTGATTAGCTAACTCCAATATCCCTATATTCCTCCACCATCAAAATCCTTCTTTTGTATTATACCAAAGGAATCAATTATACCTCAACATCACTTGATTCAGATCTATATGATGTCTAGGGTTCAGTCACAAACTTACTACGAAAATACACTCTCAGCTGTCTGAGCAGCTAGATTACAGAATTTCCCATGTGGTGTCCAGACTCATAAATTCAGTTCAGCTAAAAGCTGTGAGTCTCTTTACCTGGTCTACAGGAGGATGGAGCATCCTAAAAAATATTCCTATATGTATTTTCCAGTTTTCTGATAGCAAAGATTGGTAAAAATCTTTGTAAAATCTTGCATTTCTGCTATTGTACCAGCCATTTCCCAGACTCTGTAATTGATTCCTTGGGGCATGCTAGAATCTGGAAGCAATGAAGTGTGGTTGTATAGCACATTAGGAGAAATTGCTTCTTCTTGCAGAGTTGCTTTCTCCTGCCAGGTTGTCACAGGATTTTCAGTGAAGTGGAGAAGACTTTCATCAGACAGAGAAGGAGGGGCTCCTTCAGCTTGTAAGGGAAGTTTGATTGGGCTCAAGACTTTGGGTCATTCTGATTCACTTGGATCTTGCCAAGTGCACCTTCTAATCATCAAATATGCATTCTTTATGAACCTATAATCTGACCTCCATATACTCATCCTCCTTGGCAAGAGAGAGAAAATATTCTGGAAATTTCCTCCTTTTTGTTTGTTTTAACATGTTGGTCTGAGATTTTGAAGTTTTTAACCTGGCTGATTTGTTTACAACCCAGTAAGATATAGCCTGCTCACTCCACATTTCTGACATTCCTAATGCCCTTCACATGGACCTATGACTCCAGTAACTGCAATTTACCACTTCACTTTAACAGGCTACCAAATCCCATTTTATAGAAGATGGCCAAGCTCAGGTTCCAAGTTCCTTAGAAGTCCTTTACTATATTGTGTCCAGTTCACTGATGCAACAACACTATAAGTTTTATTCTCATCAGAAAAGGAATTTTTTAAAAATTTCAACTTAGTGCACATCAGGGGTGGAGAGGAGGTGCAGAGAATCGGCTGAAAGATGCAGGTGGGAACAATTTCCAAGCAACCCTGCTCACTTGTTGTTGTTGTTGTTGTTAGGTGCCATCGAGTTGAGTCCGACTCATAGTGACCCTCATAGGGTTTTCAATGGCTGTTTCAGGATTGCCTTGGGAGTGGGTTGCCACTACCTTCTCCCATGTTGCGGTGCTGGGAATCGAACTTGAGACCTCAGAGACTGCAGAGCAGCACTCTACCAACTGAGCTAAATCCCAGCCCCCTGCTGACTTAGTCACTGGTTTATCCCTAACCCTTCTGTTACCTGCTTCACTGCTCCTGGGACATCTGCCTCGGATGCCTCTGAAAGTTCTTCCTCTCTCCCTTGTCATCTGCTAAGCAGAGTGTTTGTCTTTTTTCCTTTTGATTCTGAGTCTCTTGGTATTTGTTCTTCACAGAAATTAGGTCACATTTTAGCACCCTGGCTGCCAGGAAAGGCTAAAGAACTGAGTTCAAGCATCCATTGGGGTGGCTGTGAGAATACTCCAGATATACAAAAGCAACTCAAACATACAGGAAACCACCCACATGATATATCTCTCTAAACTACCTATCCAAATAACCTGCTCATCCATATATTGCTTGATTCACCACGCCCAGACTGTCATTAGAATAGGGAAATAAGAAATGGTAGGCAGGCATCTGGTCAGCTTCCACTATGCAAAGAGTGGAAGACATGGGTTTACATTGTGTAGATTAAAGATATTTTCCTTTTTTGACTTTCTCTTCCTTCTGCCTACCCCGTTTATGTTTTACTCACTGTGTTCTGCTTTTCTCATTATTCCCCAAATTTACTGTAAATGCACTCCCTAGGCAAGGAATTCCCTTGATTTCTCAACACAGCTCTGGGTTTGAAGTCTGTGATCAACCCCAGATGTCCCTGAACTTCAGTGGGAAGGGCTGTAGTGGAGGGAGGGCATTCCAGACTAGCCCAAGTAGAGGACCCACTGACTTTCTTTAATTCTTTTACCTGAGTACCAAGCGCCCCTCCAGATCTTTATTTTTTCACTTCAGGTTTAATGATTTTCAAATATGTTCTTATTTTCAGTCAGGTAAAACATATTTCTATCATGTATTGCATTTGTTTGTAGATCTCTCTTATTTTCTCTTGTCAATTCTATTTCCAGTGCTTTCTATCTTCCAGAAATGTTTTATAATGTTTTTTATTGAGAGCATCCTTTTTTACATTAAATCTATGGTTTGTGCATTGTTGTCTTTATTTTACTTAGATGAGAACTGAGGCTTAATTTAGGCAATTTGCTGAAGGCTGATAACAAATAAAGACAGGACTTTAACTCACTGTTTTTAACTACAGAGCCTAAGATCTTAACTCCTCTGGGAGGTTGCTCCCACGTGTTACATGCTATCATGTTGCTCTTAACAAATCATGTTCCTTCCATTTTTATTCCACATTCCACACATTTACATTAACTTTAAATTCCAAGCATTCTTAAACTCTGAGATCATCAGAGCTAGTATTCTGCCTAACCATGTTAGGCATCAAGTTCATATATAACTACACATACTTTGATTTTTCATGGAAAAATGTTTCCCAAAAATCAGTTTTATTCTTCTTCTCAAAAAATCAGATGAATTTCCCAAATATCTCCTTCTCTATTATAATAGTTCGACATTGGAACATTGGTTATTTTGAGTGAAGGGAACTTGAAAAACAAATGCAAAATGGGAACTCTGCCCTTCCTATCTCTTTGTGAAAGCAAGAAATAAAACTCTTATGTGCAGGTGTCTTCAGCATGCCAAGAGGAGGAAAGGCATCCCTGTCACCAAGGATGAGGAGTCCAAGCCAAGAGAAATCCATACAAACAAATCTTATTGAAATAACACCTATCTTTCTAGTCACCTTTCCACAATTACCTTCCCCAGCCCAAACCCCTTTGTCTGTCTATATTTTCACAATATACTATTCTTTGTCTAACCTGGTATATAAGTGTTCTGCTTTAACTGCCAGTTAAGTTCACTTTCTGTGTGATGGTTCCCATGTACATGTAAAATTACTGAATAAAGTGTATATGTTTTTCTATAGTTAATCTGGAGACCATTAGAATAAAGGAGAAATTTTACTACCTCTGCCTATTCTATGGTATTTCTGCTAGAAATTTGAATGCTCTAAACACAATGTAGCAGATTGCTTTCACCCCAGCATACTAAAAGAAAAATACCACCTTCCTCTCTTCTAGGAGGAAAGCATTCTGTTAAAGAGCTCAGATTTAGTAGGTGCTATCACTGCAAAGAAAAGAAATCCTCCAATTTTCACTAGCAGGAAGCTCTAATTACTCCCTAGAAGGGTTACTGAATATTACAGTAGTAAAGCAAAAAGGAAAATGAAAATGACACTCAGGTTTCTAAATCCAGATAGAGTAGAAAAATGAGTTGGTTTGGAATGCAGTAAGTATTCAGACCTTAGGCGTACAATTTAAGGCAAAACGTCTTGTCAAGCAGGGTGTCAAAGTGTGAAACTCTTTAGTTACTTGGTTTTTTTAAAAAACCATATACACCAGAACACTTAACAGCTTGCATGTAATCTATCACAGAGTCCCAGATATAAGAAAAGACTTGAAGGGTGCCCTTCCGAAAAGAGACCTTAAAAAATCAGCTGTCCTAAACTGAGCATTATGGCACTCACTTATAATCCCTGAAACACAGGAGACAGAGGAATGCAGGTTCAAGGCTACAGGCAGCCTGTGTACTTTGTTGTTGTTAGGTGCCATCAGGTGGGTGTCTGACTTATAGTAACCCTATGTACAACAGGTGAAACACTATTGTTGGTGCTTCTCTGCTTTTCATAAGGTTTTCAATGGCAGATTGTTTTTTGGGACTGGGTTCCCAGGCTCCCAAGCCTACAGCACCTGGTGTTCCCATGAGGTCTCCCATCCAGTACTAACCAGGCCCAGCCCTATGTAGCTTCAGAGATCTGACAGGATCAGATGTCACAGTGGTATGGCTGCAGGCTGTATACTTTAGCAAGATAAAATGTTTGAAAAGGGGCTTGGAGTGCAGCTCAGTGGTAGAGCACTTGCAAAGTATGTGCAGTGCCCTGAGTTCAATCCCTTGTTGTTGTTAGGTGTCGTGGAGTCAGGTCTGACTCATAGCAACCATACTATGTACAGCAGAAAAAGACACTTTCTGATTCTGGGCCAAGCACATGATCTTATTTATGTTTAAGCCCATTGTTGCTGACACTGTGTCAATCCATCTAGTGGAGGGTTTTCCTTTTTTTCATTGACCTACCACTCTCCCAAGCATAATGTCCTTCTCCAGGAATTAGTCCCTCCTGACTACATGTCCAAAATAAGACACAGTCTAGCCATCCTTGCTTTCAAAGAGCACTCTGTTTGCACTTCTTCTAGGACAAATCTGTTGATTCTTTTGGCAGTCCGTGTTATGTATATTCAATATTCATCTCCAGCACCATAAAATTCAACCCCTTAATACCATGAAGAAAAGAATAAATGAAAAGTCACCTCTCCTGATTAAAGCAAACTATCTATTCTGCCATATTTAATATGAAAACAAATACATCCCTTAAAGTTGCTTGCAATGCAAGTTTCTATTAAACCTAGTATCTTATTTGCATAAAAAATCAAAGATACATACTTGCCAGTTTAAAAAAAAGTCCCTGAGACAAAATTAAGGGAGTATATTAAGTATTCATATTATATTTTAATAAAGAAAAGCAGTGTTTTTGTAAGTAATTTTTAGAAATATAAGTTAAATTCAATATCATAAGAGAATTTCAGCCTTTAAATTGCTCAGCAAATGTAATCTTATTGTTTCACAGAAACTGAAATAACTTAAGGATGAAAATATCACAATTAACTAATACCTCAGGAAGGCAGAGGAAACCAAAAACAACAACAACAAAAAATTACAAAAAAAAAAAAAAAAAAGGAAAGTAAAATAAGGCTATAAAATACACTTAAGAGGAAAATGTTTTATGGGTTTGGAACCTCTGTTAGCTTTCACACAGCTTTGTTGTGTGAAAATATCTGAGATCAATAATTTATAAGGAAGAAAAGCTTACTTTGTCCCACAGGCTTAGAGATTTCAGTTCAAGGTCAGTTAGCTCAATGCTTTCAGGTCTGCTGTGGTACATCATGATGGCAAAGGAGATACCTCAGCTCATGAAAGATAGGAAGTAAAAAGAGAAAAGAGGAGCCAGTGGCAGGAGTCCCCACATCCTCTTCAAGGACACACCTCCCACGATCTAGGTTCCTCCCACCAGACCTCACCTTTGAAATGTTCCTCCACTTCCCACAGTGCCATGGGCTTGTGACCAAGCCCTCAACTCATGAGCTTTTGGGGGACATTCAAGATCCAAATATAGCAGAAACAGAGTAAACACACATGTTTATCATCTACCAATTCTGGAATATTCATGAACCTCATAAAACATCAAAACTTCCAAAATTAAAGTTTATAAAGTCAAAGGAGAAGGTACCACAAAAGTGCAGGAAGAGATTTCACCCAAAATGGTAAATTACAGATCCTTCATTTAAAAGTCCTAAGCTAATTTAAAAATAGCCTTCAGAAATAGTTTATACATAATGAGAAGGAGCTTATTTCTTTACTTCAAAGAAAAACAGATTACTAGATAAAAATACCTACTAAGAATTTACCCCTAAGGCTTTTCTTAAAAGTTCAGCTATCAACATTTCTCAAAGCTTCATGCATGCTAAATTGACAGTATGGTGCAAATTATGGTATTTTTTTCAAAATAACTCTTTTAGGGGGAGGGCGTCTTGAGACAAGTTCTCACTGTGTATCCCAGGCTGGCCTCAAATTTGTGATCCTCTTGCCTAAGCCTCCAGAGTTCTGGGAGTACAGATATGCACCATCATGACGGGTAAAGCATCATCTCACATAGGTACCCACTTTTCTGTGTGCATGTGAGAAAATAGCTAAAATCTTACTTAGCATGAATCACAAAGAGTACAATTTTATTTCCTACAGTCTTCATGTTGCACATGAGATCTCTAGACTTTTTCATCTTGAAAATCTGCCTAACTTTATTCCTCTGACTCTCATCTCCCTACCCTATACCACTTTTACCTCTTCTAGCTATTTTGTTCTCTAATCTCTGTAAACTTGAAATGTTTTGTAGATTCCATAGATAAGTGAAATTATGCAACAATTTTTTCTACATCTGGCTTATTTCTCTTAGCATAATACCCTCCAGGCTCTTCCATGTTGTACCAAATGGCAAGATCTGAGTCATCTTAGCATTGAATCATATTTCATTCTATTTACTAGGGATGCCAAGAAAATGTATACAGCCAGAGGTGTCAAAAACAAGTATATACATTTTAAGAGATGTTATCTATGTATTACTTTTTGAAGCTGAATTGAATTATGGTTAGCAATGTGTAGTATGATTTTCACTCAAAAGATGGCATTAATCGAATGATAGTGCCACTATGTGACAGACAGGACAGTTAAAAGATGGCAGAAGCATGGTTATCATTCAAGGACTAGAAGCGCAAAACCATTTTGAAGTGGTATTCAAGTTCAAGAACATTGTGGAAGCACTATGACAATGGAGACACAAGTATGCAACAGAACCTCCACCATACCTAACAATTGCATGCATCTGTGATAAGTTTGAGTCACGTGGAACTGTATGATGTATGAAAGGAAAAGATTGGAGAGGACGTGTACAGCAACAATACCTGCTTCTTTTGCTATTGTAACCACTTTGAGCACCTCTTGCCATTGCAGAAGTCAAGTGTGACTTGTATTGAGTATTGTAATTTTAATAGAGTTTTTTCTTTTCTTAAAAATGCATATACATTTTTGGCACCTTCTGAACAAATGTCTCAGTTTCTTTATCCATTAGTTTATCAATGAACACTTAGATTGTTGTCATTTCTTGGTTCTTGTGAATAATGCTGCAATGAACAGGGGAGTCTATTACCAGGCGCTGATTTCATTTCCTTTGGGTATAATCCCCCAAAAGGGATTGCTAGGTCATATGGCAGTTTATAACTATTTTCTTTAGAAGGTCTCCATATTCCATAACAGCTGTATCAATCTACATTCCCATCAACAATGTACAAGAGTTCCCTTTTTTCACACCCTCATCAATACGTTGTCCTTTGACATTTTGATAGTAACCATCCTAACAGGTGTGAAGTCATATATTGATTTTTGTAACTCCCTGATGATTAATGATGTTGAGACCCTTTTCATATATCTGCTGGAAATTTTTAATGTCTTCTTCAGATAAATGTCTACCAGGTTTTTTGCCTAGTTTTTCATTCAGGCTACTTTTTTTCTAGTATTGAGTTCAATGTGATGTTCATCAACTTTGAATACTAATTCTTTTTCAGATATGTGGTTTGCAAATTGTTTCCCAGTCTATAGGCTACTTTTCATTTTGTTGATTGCTTCCCCTGCTATGCAAGAAAATTTTTGTTTCATGAGGTAATATTTATTTATTTATGCTTTCACAGCCTGGATTTTTGATACAATAATCTAAAAAATAACCAGGTCAATGTCAAGGAACTTTTTCCTTATTTTCTTTTATGGGAGTTTCATGGTTTCAGATCTTACATAATGTCTTTAATCCATGTTAGTTGATTTTGTTTATGATATAAGTGTCCAATGTCATTCTTTTGCAGGTGGAAATCCATTTTTCTCAGAGCCATTATTGAAGAAACTATCCATTTGCCACTGTGTCCTCTTGGTTTCCTGGTTGAAAATTAGTTGACCAAATATGTTTGAGTTTATTTCTGGGCTTTCTATTCTGTCTCATTGGTATATGTTTCTGTTTTTATGACAGTACTCTGCCATTTTGAATACATAGCCTTGTAATATAAATTTAAATCAAGAAATGTGATGCCTACAACTTTGCTTTTCTGTCTCAGAATTATTTGGTTAGTCAAGGTCATTTATGGTTTCATACAAATTATAGGATTACCATTCTATCTGCAAAGAATGCAGTTGGGATTTACAAGAATTGCACTAAATCTTCATATATCTTCAGTGGTATAAACGTAACAATATTAATTCTTTGGATGTTTTTTTCATTTATTTGCATTTCCTTTGATTTCTTTTTCAACATTTTATAGTTTTCAGTACACAAATCTTTTATCACCTTTGTTAAATTTATTCTGAAGTATTTTATTTATCTCTATGTTATCATAAATTATATTGTCTTGATTTCTTCTGCACGTAGGTCATTATTTGTATATAAAAATGTTACTGCTTTTTGCTTGCTGATTTTGTATTCCACAACTTTACTGAGTTTATTTTTAGTTAATTTTACCAGTTTTGGGGTGGGATTTAGGGATTCTTTTACATGCAGCATCATGTCATTTGCAAAAACAGTTTTACTTCTTTCTCTCTACTTTTGATGCCTTTTATTTCTTTGATTGTTCTTGCTGGTGAACAGAAGAGAAATGGAGCATTCTTCCCTCTCAGTGGAGTAAGTTTTAGTTGTTTCACATTGATTGTATTTGTAGGTAGGGGTTTTTGTAAATGTTCTTATTATGTGGGGAACTTTTTTTCTATATGTAAAATGTTGAGCTGGTGCAGTGGTTCACACCTGTAATCCCAGCAACTCAGGAGGCAGAGGCAGGAGAATCACAGGTTTGAAGCCAGTGGAAGCCTTGTCTCAAGATAAAAATTTAAAAGGGGGCCGGGGATGCAGCTCAGTGGTAGAGTGGTTGCAGATGTATGCACAACACCACGGATCCAGCCTCCAAGTGCCACAAAAAACGTTGTTGAAAATTTTTATTATAAAAAAGGATATTGTACACTGTTGAGTCATTTTCCCACATCACCTGAAATGATCCAGTGGTTTTTATCTTTTGTTCTCTTCCTACTAGGTATCACAATGGTTTATTTGCATATGTTAAACCAGGATTGCATTCCATAGGTAAATCTCACTTGGTTAGGTCATATAACCATTTTGATGTAATGTTGGATTTGATTTGAAGATATTTTATGGAGAACTTTGGAAAAATGTTCATCAGAGAGATGGGTACTGTAGTTTTCTTTTCTTGTGATCTCTTTAGCCTAATTATTAAGGTAATTCACATCTCATAAAATATGTTTGGAAGTATTCTCTTTAGCCCTATTTTTGGAGGGCTTTAAGAAGTATTGGTATTCTTCTTTCAAATTTTGGTAGAATTCAACTGTAAATTCATCTGGTCCTGGGTTTTCTTTGTTGGGAGGCCTTTGATTACCTCTTCAATCTCTTTGTTATTGGTTTGTTCATGCTTTCCATTTCTTGCTGATGCAAACTTTACAGGTTGTAGCTTTCTAGAAATGTATACATCTTTCTCCAGTTTATCTCATTTCTTGGCATATACTTGTTCACAGTAGTCCTGTATGATTCTTATTTCTGAGGCATCTATCATAATTACTTTGCTTTCAGTTTTGAGTGTATTTACTTGAGTTTTCTCTTTTTTCTATGGTAAACTTGAAAGTTTAGTCAATTTTCTACTGTTTTCAAAAAAATCAACTCCTAGTTTTATTGACTCTAAAAGAGTTCTGTCTTCTGTTTGGTTTATTTCTGTTCTGATATGTATTACTTCTTTCTTTCTAGTAATTTTAGGTTTAGTTTCTTCTTTTTCTAGTTCCTTGAGGCATAATGTTATATTATGTATTTTGGATAGTCCTTCTTTTTAATGTAGGTATTTATTGCTACCAACTCCTCTCTTACAACTACTTTTGCTGTGTGCCACTGAGGTTTGACATGTTGTATTTCCATTGCCACTTGTCTCAGAATATTTTTAATTTCTTCTTGGTCAATGGCCCATTGGAAGCTCAGGGACATGTACATTTCAACATATTAATGAATTTTCCTATATTCTTCCTGTTATTGATTTCTAGTTTCACACTATTGTTGTCTGAAATCATACTAGTTATGATTTTGACCTTCTTAATTTAATTAAGGCCTGTAGCCATAGGACTGTGGCATCTGATCCCGGAAGATCTCAGAAGCTAAGCAGGGTCAGGCCTGGTTAGTACTTGGATAGAAGACCACCTGGGAACACCAGACACTGTAGGCTTGGGAGAAGGACCCAAAAACCCAGTCCCAAAAATTAATCTGCATTGAAAATCCTTTGAATAACAGAGAGAATTGGTAACAATACTGTTTCACCTGTTGTATGTAGGGTAGCTATGAGTCAGACACCAACTCGACAGCACATAACAACAACAAATTAATTAAGTGTTGTCTTTGTGGCCTAACGTGATCTATCATGGAGAGTGTTCCATGGTTGCTAGAGAAAAATGTGTTCTCTGCTCTTGTTGGTTGGAAAGCTCTGCATATGTCTGGTAGGTCCATTTGGTCAAAAATGTAACTCAAATCTACTATTTATCAATTTTCTGTCTGATTCAAATTTTATACACTATAAATATTTTTGAAATGTATAAATTATATTTCAAATGTGTATTTTTAATGGATCTATTCCAGGTGTGGGAATCACATCTCTAGTTCCCAAATTGCCAAATATGATGTAAGTTTCACCAAATTAGCAGTGAAGTAATTCTTAAATCATTGGCTTTAATTTTTCCTTAGAAAGATTATGATTTTGTTTCACCTTTCTCTTCCATCAAAAAGAAAAATTAATGGTAACACTTTATAGAGTTGTGGTTAAGGATTAAATAGAATATTTAGAATAGCACTCCAAGGGTATGGTATATAAGAACAATAAGACAATAGTGATTATTATATTCTATCCCTACTTGCCATAGGCTTGGGAGAAGGACTTGGCAACCCACTTTCAAAAAACACTCCACCATTGAAAACCTTATGAATAGTAGAGAAGCACTGACAATAGTGTTTCACCTGTTGTATGTTGGGTCGCTATGAGTTGGACACCGACTTGATGGCACCAAACAACAACAATCCCTATCTATAAAATTGAGTATTTGTTCCTATGATGGTGTTACCAATGTTAGCAAATAAAAATGCAGAACACCTAGTTATATATTTATTTCAGATAAATAGCAAATGGTTTTTAGTATAATTATATAATATATAAGTAATGAGTAACATTTTATTATAATTATATCCCTAAAAATACTCTAAAAATCATTCTTACTCTAAAAATTATTCTATTTATCCTACTTATTCTAAAAAAATAACCATTGCTTAAATAAAATTTAAATAAAATTTAAATAACAAATGTTCTCTATTTTATCTGGCAACTCTAATACTGATCAATGACTAACATCATATGATCAAGTGTTTCAAAAATATTTATAATTTTTAAATGGATATGTAGCATATTGAATTAGTACTTTAAGGCAAACTATTGTACCAAATTGTATCACTAGATAATTAATATTTGGCTGCTTAACATATTAGTAAGTCTACATTATTCCATGGGAATTACATGCACCCCTTTAGTGCCTCCAGAATCTATCACTTAGAAGCTCCATGACACTGGCCAAATTAAATAATGGACATGAACACAGATTTATTCATCTTTAAAATAAAGCTAAATGAAATCTACGATCTCTTTTATGGAGAATTGTTAAGGAGTAAGGATGTAAAATGCTTAATGTAATGACTATCCTATGGCAAAATTAGTGTTCTTTCTCTCTCCTTCCTCTGTCAAAAATAAGACAGTCTCTGAAAATAGCATCTGGGCTGCCTTTTAAATTTCAATTGTAATTCACAAAGGTGAATCTTGCAAAGGTGAAACTAATAGACTAATTAAATGAATTAGAAGCTAAAAGAGAACAAAAGAGAGGTTGAAAATAACTGCAAGTTCTAGGTAATGAAAAGGGAACAAAAGAAAGTCACTGTAGAAAGAGAGTATATATAAAAAAGCATGTTTGAGAGGGGAGACAGGAAGTTTTAGAAATAGTACAATTCAGATAATGGTGAATTTTTTGTGAAAGTGTCCCTCTTGGCCTCTTAAAATATGATCCTCATTATCTTAATTCTCCCATTCATTATCATAATTCATCAATAAATGAACAGACCAATGTAAAGCATTACCCAGAACATAGTAACCTCAAATAATGTTAACTATTACTCAATTTCTGTTAGCTCTTATTATTTTCATCATCCTTTCAAGTGACCAATTTGAAATTTTAAAAATCATCACTCCTTTTATATTTCCTGTTCTTTTTTATATCTACTACTTCCTATATTGAAGTTATAGTTACAAAGAAGAAAAGGAAGTCATTTTTTTCAAGGTTTTCCTGGTTAAAATAGGAAAGACTCAAACTCCCTGTAGCCTCCTCATTCCTACCAAAACACCCCCACTTTCCTGGTTTCTTATTAAGAATAAGAACATGTGTGTGTTTAAAAAAAACAAGCTTACTGTTTAAATGTCATACATACATATGCATATATGTTATCTATAATTAGAGGAATTTATGTGTATTTAGCCTGCAGCTGTAGCCCTGTGGCATCCGATCCCGTCAGATCTCAGAAGCTAAGCAGGGTCGGGCCTGGTTAGTACCTGGATGGGAGACCGCCTGGGAACACCAGAAGCTGTAGGCTTGGGAGAAGGACCTGGCAACCCCCTCCCAAAAATCAATCTGCCATTGAAAACCCTATGAACAGCAGAGAAGCACTGACAATA
>VMDO01013913.1:0-56495 GCA_007922755.1 Pedetes capensis | reverse complement strand
TGTTGCAGACACTGTGTCAATCCATCTGGTGGAGGGTTTTCCTCTTTTCCGTTGACCTGCCACTCTCCCAAACATGATGTCCTTCTCCAGGGATTGTTCTCTCCTGACTACATGTCCGAAATATGTAAGACGCAGTTTGGCCATTTTTGCTTCCAAGGAGCACTCTGGTTGTACTTCTTCTAGGACAGATCTGTTGGTTTTTTTGGCAGTCCATGGTCTTAAGTTTTTGCTTTGCTTGGCTTAAGACCATATAGGAGGCCAAAAATGAACCTTTATGTTTTTACTGTTAAGGTCAGTTAGTGTCCTTTGGGGTCACTTTTAGGGACTCATTAGGAACCCCTTCTCTCCTTTAGTCTTTCCTCTACTGAGGCAGGACAGAAAGATAGGAAAAATTGAGGCGACATGAGAAGGAAAAAGAGCTCTCACCTAGGATCCAGCTAAGAATCAAGAACTTCAGGCAAACTTCTGTAAAGACCTTCGGCACAGAGTTACTTTCAGAGAGATTTTCAAATGAAGATGTTGAAGAAGAAATGAACTGTGTTTAAGGTCAACATGTATGTGCAACCCTGTGCTTTCTCCAAGTTTAACCTAAACCTCAAAAACAGGATTAGGGCCATGTTTACAGCCAACATATGTCCTGACAACTCCTTTGTGACCTCCTGGAGGTTAAGTAAATAATCTCACCCAGTAATCTCATTTGGAACCTTTCTAAACCTTAACAATGTGCCTTGTAAAGCCATAAAGTCTATATATACACATTATTAAATAAATCATCTCACCCAGTAATCTCATTTGGAGCCTCTCTAAACATTAACAATGTACCTTGTAAAGCCATTAAGTCTATGCATGCGCATTGTAAGAGACATACAGACTTCCTCTCTCTCGAGAAGCGGACATCCGTGTTTTGGATGTGTACTGTGATTTTCGCCTACAGCTGTAGCCCTGTGGCATTTGATCCCATCAGATCTCGGAAGCTAAGCAGGGTCGGGCCTGGTTAGTCCTTGGATGGGAGACCGCCTGGGAACACCAGGTGCTGTAGGCTTGGGAGACGGACCCGGCAACCCACTCCCAAAAATCAATCCGCCATTGAAAACCCCATGAAGAGCAGAGAAGCACTGACAATAGTGTTTCACCTGTTGTACTTAGGGTCGCTATGAGTCAGATACTGACTCGATAGCACCTAACAACAACAACTATGATTTTCTTCTTAAGCACCTCACTCTCTCTCTGAAAGCTCATGCATATTCTAGAGAGTGGGTCTAATAGACTCTATCACTTTGTTTCACTCTCGGACTCACCTTGAAAATTATTTCTGTGATGGAACCAAGGACCCATCTTAGCTTGAGTGGAGGTCGCCACAAGGGGAACTCCTCATGTTAGGTGACAACACGGGGCTGCCACCACTGCTACCAGGTGTGTCATTTGCTGGGATAAGTCAGGCTCTGGCTGACCACGTGGCTTCCCTTGGAAGCACTGGGGGACCATTGTCCTCTTTTGACTCCCCTGTCTGCAGAATGTGCACTGGTTAGAGCCAACCTCTGGGGCCTCCACAGCCTCTCTGATCCAGAGGGCAGATGACTCTCCAAAGTGGTAGGGCCCTATGGAGGGGTCCCTCATCCCTTGGATGCTGGCTGATCTTGGAGGACAAAGGTCAAAACACCGGCCTTCTGTTAGTCCCATTATCCTGATTGGCTTTGGCTTCCCGTTTTTTCATTGTTGAACACCCAAAAGTCAGTATTACTAGTCTTGAAGAAGCAGGAATGGGTTTTAATTTTCACTTTGATGTGACATGAAGCTATAGCTCAGACGCAGCACCTTTAGCTGGCAGGTGTATGTTTTAGTCACAGGCATCTGGTGTCAAACATTTTGCAAGAACCTAAGATAATAGTTCCTCATTTAACTACAATCATAAAGTGGTCTTTTAAAAGACTTTAAAACAAGACTGGGCGTGGTGGCACACACTTGTAATCCCAGGGACTAGGGAGGCAGAGTGTGGGCGGGGGGTTAGTTCATTTGGTAGAGTGCTGTTCTGTACTCTTTGAGGACCAAGGTTCAATCCCCAGCACCCCTAACATGGGAGAAGGACATGGTAATCCACTCCACAAGTAATCCTGAGATAATCAGCCATTTAAACCCTATGAGGGTCGCTATGAGTCAGATCCGACTCAAGGGCACCTAACAGCAACAACAACAAAGGGAGGCAGAGATAGGAGGATTTCAAATTCGAGGCCAAGGGCAGCCTGCGTAACTTAGTGAGACTCTGTCTAGAAATAAAAAGTAAGAAAATGGGCTAGAGGTGCAGCTCAGTGGTAGAACACTTACAAAGAATGTGTGAGGCCCTGGGGTTCAACTTCCACATACAAAAAAAAAAAAAAAAAAAGACAAAACAGACACGTAAGTCTTGACTTGATTAAGACCCAGTTTCCTAAGTAGTTAAAAGCTTGACAATGTCATTAGAAAGTAATCAATTTATCAAAACAAAATCCTTGTTCCTTTAATCCAGGTTTTGGTAACTGTTACTAGGAGAAGATGAGTGGAAGAATTTTAAACACAGAATGTCAAACAATAGCCAGCCTTTTGCAACATAGTTAACCTTTTGCTTTTGTTCTCAGCTGTACATTTTCTCTTGGCACAATGCTTTCCTTTAGGACAGGCCCCTGTTTTACCACTTGAAGTCTTTCCCTTGTTTAAAACTATATTTTTAACCTTTTCTATCTCCACTTTCCCCCAACACGTTTATGGGGTGGGGGTGGGGTCTGCACTGGGCCTTTGTTTCCCTGTTAACCTCTGCTGTTGGGGTCCCCTGATGTAATCTGGGCTTCCTTCCTCTTTCTTTCTTCCTTTCTTTCTTTTCTCTCTCTCTCTCTCTCTCTCTCTCTCTCCCTCTCTCCTTCTTTTTTTGGTACTAGGGGTTGAACCCAGGGCCTCGCGCCTGCATGCTCTGCAAGTGCTGGACCACTGAGCTGCACCCTCAGCCCATTTTTTTACTTTTTGAGACAGGGTCTCGCTAAATTGTGCAGACTGCCTCTGGTCTTGAACTTGCGATCCTCCTGCCTCTGCCTCCCCAGCCGCTGGGATTATAGGCCATTGCACCCGGCTCTGGGCTTTTTTCTTAAAGCCATGAAAGTCTACAACATCTCAGACCAATTTTCTTTTCACAAAATAAGTCTGGCCGGCCAGCTTGTTAAGCTTGCCATTTTGTTGAAGGACTTCTCGTTGCCTGGAGAAGAGTGAGATTTGGTTTATATCAGCAACCTAGAATCTGTGTTTCAGGCTGGCTTTGGCTGTTCTAGCTAGAACCTCTCTGTGCCCGCTTGGGTGTGACCCCAAGACTTCAGAGTCTTATCCCCAGAGGAAAGCAATTTTCTCCAGCTTTACCTGTGTCTTAAAGGTCTGCCTATGTTCTGAAAAGGCCATTCCTTAGACACTGTCAGAGGCTCAAGGGGCTGTGACCCCTTAACGCTGCCCTGGGACATCTTGCCATCCTGAGCCCCGTGTTCCGGTCTGGATTTGGCTGCTGTGGACTGAGAACCTTCCTGTCGGCTGTAGGGTTTAACATCAGGAGCCCAGGGAGGGGACTGCACACACCCCTGAGCCTCACTGACACTTCCCAGTGGCAGCAGAGGCTGGCGGGAAGGGGCCCGGCCTGCGTGGTGCCGAGAGGACAGCCCGCGCCCAGGCTTGCCTCAGCCTGGCTTTTTGGCCTTTTTACCAATGCCTGGTGTCCCACCCCTTCGATGGTTGGCACCCAGAGGGAAGCTGGAACCCGGAATGTGACGGGGCAGGAATGCAGCAGGAACCGTGAGAAAAGGGAGGAGCCCCCTCGCATGCTCTGCCAGCCAGAGGACCTCAGAAGCCAGGCTGCCAAAGATAATCAGGCCCTGGCCTGACAGCCAGGAGATTTTCCCCTATTTCAACAATAAGAATGACAGCTGAGGGCTCTGGCATTGCACATCCAGCCCCTACTGCACTGCTGTGGGGCTGTGGCCTTTTCTGTGTCCCCTCTTGAGGTTCCCTAAGAGGCAGAATAGTTAGTTGAGGGAGTTGTTGTTGTTAGGTGCTGTCAGGTCGGTATCTGACTCATAGAGACCCTGTGTACAACAGGTGAAACACTATTGTCAGTGCTTCTCTGATGTTCATAAGGTTTTCAGTGGTGGATTGATTTTTGAGAGTAGATGGCCAGGTCCTTCTCCCAAGTTGAGGGAGGGGCCCCCCAAATTTAGTCCACTACAGCCCAAAGTGAGGCATCTATTTTACAATTTTTTGGCTTACATCCTTCCTTAGCTTAGAAAGAAAAAGAGTTATACATAGGGTACTTGGGCCCGTTTTCCCTCCTCTTTGACAAAAAGGATCCAGGGGAGAAATGTGTTATGACTACAACTCCCGATTTCCTATCTGAAAGAGAGAGAAAGCAGAAGGCTCAGGTGGGCCCCTCCGGCCAGGCGTCTTTGCCACCAGGAAGGGCTGACCCACAGAGTTCTCTTCTCTTCTCTTCTCTTATCATGCAAGTTTGATGGGAGGGTGTCCCCCTCATGGGCCCAAGGAATAGGAGAAGCCTAGTCCTACCTCTGGGCTGGGATTTAGCTCAGTTGGTAGAGCGCGGCGCTGCAGTCTCTGAGGTCCCCAGTTCAATTCCCAGCACCGCAAAAATGGGAGAAGGACCTGGCAATCCACTCCCAAGGCAATCCCGAAACAGTCAGCCATTGAAAACCCTATGAGGGTCGCTATGAGTCAGATACCGACTTGACGGCACCTAACAACAACAACAACAGTCCTACCTCTGGGTGGGGTTTAGCTCAGTTGGTAGCGTGTTTCTCTGAGCTCTCTGAGGCCCTGGGTTTGATCCCCAGCACTGTAAAAATGGGAGAAGGACCTGGCAGCCCACTCCTGAGACAATCAGCCTATGAATAGCAGAGAAGCCCTGACGTGCTTCTGGCTCTGGGACGTGGGGCTGCAGGCCAGGTAGACTGGCACAAGGCACAGTGTCGGGAGGGTTTTGTTCTGTTGTGCATATGGTCGCTATGAGTTGGACCCGACTCCATGGCACCTAACAACAAAACAGCAACAACAATTCCTACTCTTGATTCCAACTTGGCCTGTCTCTCTCTTGGCTCAATGTGTTTGCGGTAGTCTTGTTTTTCCACGTCTATTGAGGCTAATGGGCTGGGATTTAGCTCAGTTGGTAGAGCGCTGCGGTCTCTGAGGTCCCGAGTTCAATACCCAGCACAATAAAAATGGGAGAAGGGCCTGGCAATCCATTCCCATGGCAATCCTGAAACGCTCAGCCATTGAAAACCCTGTGAGGGTCGCTATGAGTTGGATACCAACTCGACGGCACCTAACAACAACAACAACAATTGAGGCCAATGGAGCAGATGCGTCCCCTTTCCTGAGTACCTTATGGGTTTGGTCAAAGGACATGCTGGGTGGTGGAGGACAACCGGGAAAGGACATTGATGTCAGGCCGCTTAACAGCAGGTAAGACCCCTAAAGGAAGTGAGAAAATTAATTGAAGGGCCCTGAATGCCTGGGTTTATTTTTGCCTCAAGCCAGTGTGGACAGAGCTGCTTATCTCGTTCCCTTAGAATCCCAGGCCTCGCATGGGTTATAGTTCCTCTGAGCAAACTATAAAAGGTTTAAGGCTCTAGTTCTAGCAGAAAGGGAGTGAGAGGTTGAAATCTTAAATCCATAGCTCTAATAGCTATTTTTAAAATGAGGGATAGGTGCCAGGCGCGGTGGTGCACTCCTGTAATCCCAGCAGCTCAGGAGGTGGAGACGGGAGGATCGCAAGTTCGAGACCAGAGGCAGTCTGCATAATTTAGCGAGACCCTGTCTCAAAAAGTAAAAAATGTGCTGGGGGTGCAGCTCAGTGGTCCAGCGCTTGCAGAGCATGCAAGTGCAAGGCCCTGGCTTCAACTCCTAGTACCGCAAAAAAAAAAAAAAAAAAAAGAGGGACAGGTAAGATTATTCCTGTAGGGTACAGTGAACAGCCCAAATGGCCCACGCTAAAAGCAAACACAGTGGCCTCGGGGCTTTACACGTACCTGGCAAAGGGGTTTAAGGAGGCAATAAGTGGTCCCTATGGGGAGCGTCCCATGCGAAAGGGGAAACTGTGAGTTCTTGTTTCCCATAGGCAAGGCAGATGCATGTAGTTGCCTGTGCATGCAGCTCTGGCACCGACAGCTGTACTACTTGGAGAGAGCCATTTAATTAGAACAGTAAAATTAGATTCCCCGAGAGTTTCTTAGAAGACAGCGGGGAAAAGAGGAGGGAGAGCTTGGAGGACCAGCTGGGTAGGGAGACAGAGAGTCGAAAAAAGCAACGCTGAGCCTGGTGTGCTGGCTGTTCCTGGGGTGTTTTGGATCCAGAATGTGGTGCTTAAGGGGTAGCTTCTCTGGGTGTCACCCCAAAGTTGGTCAGCCTCCACAGGGCCTCAGGCGGCTCCTTCTAGGGGAGACAGTGGTTTGGAATAATGCTGGATGCGTCCTATGGGGTGCTCCCCAGAAAACCGAGTTTTCTTCCGTCTAACCCAAGAGCGGGGTGTGTACAGCGGGGAAGCCCAATTCCACGGCACCAGAGGCACTGATGGGGTTCTCAGGGGACTTCCCCTGGGGACAGGGAGACTGTGGGAGATGGAGGGGTGGCTTTCCACCCTCCCTGGCTGAGAGCGGTTGGGCTTTTCTCTTTCTGAGCCTTCATCCCCAAGAGTGTCCTTGGCCAGAAGCTGTCAACTGCCAGCTGCCAGGGGACAAACGCCCTTCTACTGAAAAGCTGGATTGGAAAAGAGAGGGACAGTGACAGGTCAGAGGCAGACCTGTGGTTTTCACCCGTTGGGGCTGCAGGAGATCCAGGCAGAGGCAAGGAAGCCTTCCGACCGCACCAGAGAGGACCCTGGCCTGCAGCACCAGGCCCCAGAGCCTAGTGCTCGGTGCCCAGAAAGGCCTGGACGTTCATGCTGGCCAGCAAGAGCAAAGCCTGAAGAGCTCTGTGAGCGATCTTGACTTTCTCAACCAGGGGAAATGTCAGAAACAGTACTTGAAATGATCCGAGAAGCAGGCAACAAAAATGTCGTGAGAAAATGTCCTGATTTTTTTCCTCTTGCTGAGAAGGATTTAATGAGGAATGGCTGTGGAATCTGGAGTCGGTTTGCAGAGTAGAAAGAGGATTGAGGCTGTGAAGAGAAACGGGAGGAGACGCTCTTGGGACAGAGTGGGCGGCCAAGGGAGAGTCAGCAACCTGATGGCGCAAGATGGGTCTTCTTTTATTTTTATTTACTTATTTGCAGGACTGGGGGCCGGGATTTAGCTCAGTTGGTAGAGCGCCGCTCTGCAGTCTCTGAGGTCCCGAGTTCGATTCCCAGCACCGCAAACATGGCAGAAGGATGTGGCAACCCACTCCCAAGGCAATCCCGAGACAGTCAGCCATTGAAAACCCTATGAGGGTTGCTATGAGTCGGACACGACTCGACGGCACCTAACAACAACAACAACATTTGCAGGACTTGGGGTTGAACCCAGGGCCTCACACACACTTTGCAAGGGCTCTGCCGCTGGAATGCACCCCAAGTCCATTTTCTCTTTTTAATGAGTCAAGGTTTTACTGAGTAACATAGGCAGCCTCTGGCCTTAACCCTAGGATCCTCTTGCCTCAGCCTCCCCAAGTCGCTGGGATGACAGGTGTGAGCCTGACAGGGAGGCCTGAGCCCAGATCGAGGCATTTGCCTTGGGAGGAGCCGACGTTCATATTCACAGCCCAGGTGGCCGGGAAGTAGGTGGCTGCTGAGATACCCAGCTGACCAAACACCGTACCTTCTCTAAAGCCTGACCTCAGGGTCACTTTGATTCTTAGAAAAAACCACAGAGCTACATGCCAGGAGATACAGGCATAGATCAGAGGGCTACAGATGCAGGCAGTCATCACTGAGAACTCCCAGACCCCCTGAGAAGACAGATAACACGCCTGAGTCAACCTTCAACCTCCGGCACATCTTAGATCAAAGGACTGACCAAACCTGCACCCCCTCATCCCTACCTGTAACCCTCAGTAAAAGCCCTTACCCAACAATGAGTCGGGGTCCGACACTAACCGCTGTGTGGGTGAGGTGGGGCACCCTCGAGCTCAAGCTTTCATAAAGGCTCTTTGTTCTTGCATGCGACTTTGGACTCCCTGGTAATCTTTGGGGAGCTCCAACTCTGGGCATAACAGCTGCAGAGGCCTCTCGGTTCCCTTTCTTCTCGCCATCCCTGCGGACAGCCAGGAAGGCAGCCGTGTGCCGGCTGGCCGGAGCTGCCAAGGTCCCACGGCTCCTAACAATGTCTTCCTCCGGTTCCCTGCTGTTGCCATTAGGCGGCGAGTTCTGCTGGTGGCCATTGTGTCTGTTACTCGGTCAGGATTCCTCCCTGAAACGTCCATCTGTAACCCCTTAAGCTTCCTCATTTACCGTGGCCTCAAACCTGCAGAAAGGTGGGCTCAGGTTTGGGCGCAGGTTCCGTATGCTGACATTTGGAGGTCTGGGTTCGGTTTGGTTTGGGATTCAATCCCACATATGGAGACAGGTAACCCTGTGTTTATTGCTGTCACCGGCGGAAAGCAGAGAGGCCCGGCTCAGTGCGGCCCAGAGCCTGAGGAGCTCACGGAGTTGGGTCCCTCACTTGAGTTAAGCTGGGTCCTTGGCTTCCTCACAGAAAAGAGTTTCAGGACCAATCAGGGAGAGAGAAGCAAGGCTGTAGGATTTACGGCCACGCTTTAGAATGCACGTGGGGCCTCCGAGAGACAGGCATCCAGGATGCGGACGGGGCTTCCCAAGAAAGCCAGGAAGACAGAGCCCCGGCACGTGCTCTCTCCGGTTTTCTTTAACCAAAGGCACACACTGCTCTGCATGCTCATCCAGCGCCTAGAGAGGCCCCTGTCACGGGCTAGGGAGGTGCCAGTAAGATCAAAAGAAGTTCTGCCAGGGACGGTGATACTCCTGTCATCCCAGCAGCTTGGGAGGCGGAGGCGGGAGGATCGCAAGTTTGGAAGAGAGCAGTCTGCATAACTTAGCAAGACCCTGTCTCAAAAAGTAAAAAAATGGGCTGAGGGTGCAGTCGTGGTCGAGCACTTGCAGAGCATGCGGGAGTGAGGCCCTGGGTTCAACCCCCAGTACCGCAAAAAAAAAAATTCCATGGGGTTTAGGTTAAAGAAAAAGGTCATGAGGAGTCCCTGGCCCTGTCTCAGAGCAGCACAAAACGACAGAGGGAAAACAAGGTCAAACTCAAAGGTGATGTACATTTTGACCCCAAGCATGGCTACTTCTTACTATTTTACCATTTTCATTATTTAAAATGTCTCCCCACAGTAACAGTGGGCTCGGGTTTAGCTCACTTGGTAGCACTCTCTGAGGCTGTGAGTTTGATCCCCAGCACTGCAAAAATGGGAGAAGGACCTGGCAGCCCATTCCTGGAACAATCCTGAAACAATCAGCTATCGTGAAACCTATGAATAGCAGAGAAGCAGTGACATAACCCCGGGCATGGCACAGTATTGGGAAGTGTTTTACCTGCAGCCATACTACACTGGCATCCAATCTCATCAGATCTCGGAAGCTAAGCAGGGTCGGGCCTGGTTAGTCCTTGGATGGGAGACCGCCTGGGAACACCAGGTGCTGTAGGCTTGGGAGAAGGACCTGGTAACCCACTCCCCAAAAAAATCCACCATTGAAAACCCTGTGGATAGCAGAAAAGCACTGACAATAGTGCTGGGCAAGGCACAATGTTGGGGAGTGTTTCGTTCTGTTATACATACAGTTGCTATGAGTCGGACCTGACTTAAAGCACCTAACAACACCCACAGCAACCCTAAAACACTGTCTCTAGGTAGGCTGTCCTTACAGCAGGTTTTGGTAGTTGTGTCAAAATTCTCCACTCTCGGCTGGTGAGACTCAAAGCAGATTCTGGAGTGAAACCTCTTTCCCTTTCCATATCCCTTAAACTATCTCATCTTTCCATCCTCCTCTATGCCAGAATTGCAAATTAGGAAAAGTTTATGAGCTCCCCACCCTCCGACCCTCCACCCCACACTTGCTCTGGAAAACACGCTCCGCTGGTTAATCAAGTTCCCAAAGCAGTCAGTCATCATCCAGTCTTCCCGAGTTGGACTTGCTGCCTTTTCCTATGCCGAGAGTTGGCAAGCTTGTTATGAAGATTAAATTCCTTTGGTGTTCTGTGTGCTGTTGTAACTTAATGTATTCGTTTTTCTTTTCAGTTATTTTAAATACCTGAGAAGGAACATTGACAGAACAACCTGAACTTTTCAAACACTTACGTTACTCTTAATAGCCTAATAAACTAAGCTTCTAACAGATCAAGTTCACAGTCCCACTCTGCCTTCCATAACTAAATTATTTGGCATCTCTCAGCTTAAAATAAAAAAACTCTAATAGAAATAATAGATGAATCCTAAACTTAACTTTAACATAACACAGAAGAGTTGACACAGTACAGGATTGCTTTGAATTTTCTGGTTTTAGTATAGTATAGTTTAATGTTAACGTCCACACGTCTATAATTTAAATCGAGGGGTGGTGATGCATGCAATGGATTCCCGCTGGTGGCCTGTGCCTGCCCCGCCCAGCACTGGGGAAGCTGAGGTGGGAGGACCCTGATCTTACGGTCGGCTTGGGTTACAGAGATCCTAGGTTAGTGAGACTCTGCCTCAAAAAATGTCAATATTTTTATTATGAAAATACATATGCAGTTATGGTTTGATTATTCTTTTTCTTGGAAATTTTTAATGTACACTTTAATGTGATTCATTCTGACATGCTTTTCATTGTGACATTTCCATATATGCATTTTGTTGTGCATTATTCATATAGGTTCCCCCTCACCCTCTTGTACGCTTTCTCCCCCCAACCAACCCCCCCATCAAAGACTTCTCTTCCATTTACTTGTCTTTTTATGGTAATATTTTTCTATATATCCTTGGGTTCCAGTTCTGTTTAAGATAGAAACTTTTTCTGTAGTGAACTTTCTTTTTATCTTGTCAGAACCATTACATGCATTTTATATTCCATCTATACTAACACCACTCTTAGCTTTTTTTTTTCTTTTATTATGAACCGACGTTTGTATAGGATTTTTTCCTTCATATAATTTTGATTCAGCTCCCATGTATGAGTGAGAACATGTGGTGTTTCTCTTTCTGAGCTTGTGTTCGTTCGCTTAAAATAATTTGGTCAGATTATTCTTCTGTGTTAAAATATACATAACATGATATGGGTCATTTTAAAGCACACAGTTCATTGGCAGTCAATATTCTCAAGTTGTACAACCATCTCCACCGCCCATTTCCAAAACTCCTTTCATCTCCCAAACTGGGAAATGATAACTTCATTGTCCCTTCCCCGGCTCCTGGCAACCATTCTGCTTTCTGTGTTTGTGGTCTCGAACTTGTGACCCTCCTGCCTCCGCCTCCCAAGCCACTGGGATTACAGGTGTGCGCCACCACACCTGGCTCCAACCCAGGAGCTTAAAGGCAGCTGTTCCTGGGCCTTTGCTGCTGGACTCCGCCTCTTTCTGACTTGGATCTCAGAAAGCAAAGTTTCTCTCTCCTCTCTCTCTCTCTCTCTCTCTCTCTCTCTGCATCTCCCTCCTCCTCACGCCGCCTAAATCCCCAGCCTGCTCACCCTGGCACTCAGGGTCATCACCTCCTCTCTTCTAACTCTAAATAAATTATGCTCTAAGTTCCCTTCTGGGTCGGTTTTAAAATTCTTCCGTCAATGTGATCAAGGACTGAGGTTTGCCGCCAGCTTCCCAGGTCCCTCCTTGGTGCCACAGTCATGCCAGACCCCTGGACCTGCAGCCCCTTCCAACATGGGGACTTCATATAAGTGGAATCCTAGGACATTTGTCCTTTTGTGACAAACTTATTTACTTAGCATGAGATCCTTAAGGTTCAGCCCTGTCATCGCACGTCAGAATATACTACATAGTAAAAGATAGAAAAGACTTGGATGGGAAACTTAGATGGGGAGTGGGGGAGGAGGGAAACATAGGGGAGGGTAAGGGGTAACCTATATGAATAATGTTTATCAAATTGCATATATGAAAATTGTCACAATGAAAAGCATGTCAAAATGAATCACATTATGATGTACATTAACAATATCTAATAAAAAAAAAGAATTTCCTTTCTCTAGGGTTGAATGATCTTCGATCGTGTGGCTGTCTGACGTTTTATGTATCTATTCACCCGTCAGTGGATGCGTGGCTTGCTTCTAACTCGTGGCCTTTGCGAGTAAGGGTGTGCGAGTATCAGTTTGATTTTCTGCTTTCAATTCTTTGGAGTACGCACACAGAAGTGGAAGTGCTGAGGCGCACATAGCTCTATTTTTAACTTTTTGAGGAACTTCTGTCTTGCTTTTCGCAGCAGCTACAGCGCTTTATGCTTCCACACGGGGACGTAACAGTGCGTAGGTGTCCAGTTTCTCCACATCCTTGCCAGCACTGGTTTTTGTTTCAATAATCACTATCCTAATGGCTGTGCAGTGGCATCTCACTGCGGTTTTGATTTGCATTTTCCTAATGACTGGTGATGCTGAGCCTCTTTTCACATGCCTCTTGGCCATTTTATATCTCCCCAGGAGAAATTTCTATTCAAATCTTTTGCCAGTTTTTGAAATGATGTTCTGCATACTAACTCCCTGTCACGTGTATTTGCAAATCTCATCAGATTTGCAAGCGCTCTCTCCCATTCTGTGTGTTGCCTTTTCACTCTGTTGATGTCTTTCGGTGAGCAAAAGTTTTTTATTTTAATGTAGGCCAATTCATCTCTTTCTTTCTTTTGTTGCCCATGTTTTGGCATCAAATACAAGAAATCACTGCCAAATCCAACATCATGAAGTTTCTGCTCCACATTTCATAGCCTTATTATTATTATTATTATTATTATTATTATTATTATTATTATTTCTGCCTAAGAGCTTCATAGCTTCAGCTTTTACATTTAGGTCTTTGGTCTATTTGAGTTTTTGTAGATGGTGTGAGGTAGGGATCCAGTTCCATCTCTTCATGTGTTGGACGTGTTGAAAGGTTTCCAAACAGAAGAGTTAGCCATGCTTTTCCCCCTAGAGATCTTTCTGTGTTTTTGTTTTGTTCTGCCTCTGGCTGTAAATTTCTGGTAAACTTTGGAGGTGGGAGGCTATGAAATGTTTAATTAAATCCATTTGTTTAATCTTGGTTGGATTTGTAAGTCAACACACTTGGAGACAGACCCGGACATCCAAACCACTTGATGGATCCAGGCCACAAACAATAAAACTCCATACCAGATGGAAATGATCTTGGCTGTTGCTCTCTCCTCAGCTTGAACAATAACCAGTAAAGACTGGAAAATGGGAGACTGCACGAATTCTACCTTTGCTGTCTTTCACGAATTCCACCTGTTGTTAGAAGTCTTAAGCCATCGCCAGTCTCTTCCTCCCGGTGTCCGCTCCTGTCTGCCTGTCCATGGAGCCGGCAGCACGGTGCGTCCTGCTATTTCACTGTGGTGACCTCGGGCTGCGCATCCACAGGTGGACGCACATCTTCATGGTTACCGTCCAGTTCCTGGACTTGCACATGTCCCAGGTTCCATGCCTCAGGTGCCGCCGCTGCATATAGACCGGTGGTGTACGGACGGAGGGGACTTGTGAAGCTCCAGCCCTGGAAACCTGCCTCCCGCCCCGTCTCAGGGAGGAGGGCTCCGGATATCTAGGGGGTGGGGCCTGGAGGCCTGAAGACTGTGTGGCGCAGACACTGTGGACCAGGCTGGGCTGACTAAGAAAGGAACTGGCGGTGAGGTACAGTGCTGAGATTTCCTTGCTCCGATGGTGTCCCTGGGCCTGGGTGATCTGCCCTGGGCTCCGGAGAATGAGCCTGGGCGACTATGAGGGGAGGTGACAGCTCTGTGCCGCTCAGTGCTGCCTGAGATCTTCAGCAGGCACGGATTGTGTCACCTCCCACTTTGAGCCCATTAGTGGCCTCCAACCATCATAGTATCACAATGAGTAGGTTTTCTGGGCAGGTTGTGCCAATGTGAGTCAGAGTTTCATTTTTACTCATGGTGTAGCCCTTATCCATTTGCACATTTGGTCTCTTATAATTGGAATTCCTCATTTTACATCTAAGTAGTAGCAAAGAACATAATATCTGATAAGCACTGCGCTGCAGTCTCTGAGGTCTAGAGTTCAATTCCCAGCACCACAAAAATGGGAGAAAGACCTGGCAATCCACTCCCAAGGCAATCCTGAAACAGTCAGCCATTGAAAACCCTATGAGGGTCGCTACGAGTCAGATACCGACTCGACGGTACCTAATAATAACAACGATATTGTAATGATTGATATATATATATTTTGTAGTACTTGGGGGTTGAACCCAGGGCCTCATAAATGATTTGTAAGTTCTCTACCACTGGTCTACACCCCAGGCCATTGTTTATTGTTTATCTTGAGTCATGGCCTTGCTAAGTTACACAGGCTGCCTCTGTTCTTGAACTCCCGATCTGCCTGCCTCCACCTCCCAAGTCGCTGGGATAACAAGAATGTGCCACCACTTTCAGCAAGATTAACATGTTTAAAGAATTATAAATTGTTGTTGTTGTTGTTGTTAGGTGCTGTCGAGTCGGTATCCGACTCATAGCGACCCTCATAGGGTTTTCAATGGCTGTTTCTGGATTGCCTTGGGAGTGGATTGCCAGGACCTTCTCCCATTTTTGCGGTACTGGGAATTGAACTCAGGACCTCAGAGGCTGCAGCGCAGTGCTCTACCATCTGAGCTAAATCCCAGCCCAAAGAATTATAAATATACTCTTTTAAATGTGTTCAAATATCTCAGTAGCCGGGAGCGGTGGCGCACGCCTGTAATCCCAGCGGCTCGGGAGGTGGAGGCGGGAGGATCACAAGTTCGAGATCAGAGGAAATCTACGTAATTTAGCGAGACCATGTCTCAAAAAAAAAAAAAAAAAAAGTAAAAAATGGGCTGGGGATCAGCTCAGTGGTCCAGCACTTGCAGAGCATGCAGGCACAAGGCCCTGGGTTCAACCCCCAGTACCTAAAAAAAAAAAAAGAAAAAAAAATCTCAGCAAATACTACTAGCCATTTACAAATACATGAGGAAATTTTCTTTTTTTCTCTTTTTTTCCTCCCTTTTTTGGTAAATGTTGGTGGGGTACACAGTAATACAGCACGGGCTCTTTCCATTATGCAACGAACTATTCCATCACTTTGGCTGCACTTTGATCAACTTATGAGGACTTTGGAACCTTTTGACTAATATGTAGTGAAACTCATGTGCATGTTTGGGTTATGTTCTCCTGTTTTCCCCATGGACTCACGAAGTCACACCATTCACATTGAGATTAACCTCTCCCCCTCATCCCTCTACATTGTTTCTCCTCCTCATCCCACCTTCTGCAACCTTCCCTTCCCTCTGCTAGTTCTCTCCCTGTTTTCTTCTCTTTATATTGTCCCTTCTTCACTAAGTTTAACTGTGCATTTTTTATATATCAATTCACATATAGGCATTTTTCTTCCTTTAAGATTCAGCTCCCACATATGAGAACATATGGTATTTCTCTTTTTGAGCTTGTGTTTGTTCACTTAAGATGATGTTCTCCAATTCCACCCATTTTGCTGCAAGTGACATTTTTTATTGCTGAGTAATGTGCCATTGTGTATAGCATATGCCTCTCCTAGTCTTGTAATAGAAATGAGAGAAGTTGTGCAGGCCCCCAAAGCTATTAGTTTTGAATTCTTTCTTAGTAATATTCCAAAGGCCAGTGACAGATGACTAAGAAGGCTCTGCCAGGCAGCACTCAAGGTCTCTGCTCACCGTCATTGCCAGAAGCTCTGGACTCACAAAGGACTCTTAGCGAATTCGTGCAGTTGTGCAATGGCCAGCTTGGCCCCGAGGGAGCCGGGCAGAAGGTTCTGCCCAAGCTCGTGGGGTTTCGCCAAGAGAGCTTCCGAGGTGGCTGCTCTGACCCGCTACTCACGGTGCGTGGGAAAGTCTAACGTGGGCCCTCTCTCCCATCACCCCTTTCTCCATTCAGTGTTTTTGGTAAAATGCTGTCATTTCACTGTTGCCTCACGTGTAATTTTATCCAAAGACGCGGAGCTGCGGGTTTTGTGTCCTCGATGAGGCACCGGAGTCCTGGTGCCAGTGTTACTGTGGTCAAACCAAACTGTAACAGAGAAACTGCAGATCCGCTTGTCCATCATGTCCATGCACAGACAGGGCTTCCAGGAACACCGCCAGCCACGGAGGGAAGAGCCCAGGGGCCCGAGGGGGCATCAGGACACGGGCCAGCTGCGGGTCATGTGCGTGGACGGCCAGCTGTGGACGGAGCCAGGGCAGCTGCTCGCCTCCCTCCCTTACGTCTGTAGCGACTCGTGAGATCGCACAGCTCCCGCTGTCAGTAAGCTCTGTGTGGAAGGAGACCGAGGCAAAGCCTGGTTCCTGAGCGCGTGCGGTCAGCTCTGGGCCTTATTGTTGTTGTTGTTGGGCGCTGTTGAGTCGGTATCCGACTCATAGTCGGACCCTCATAGGGTTTTCGATGGCTGACTGTTTCGGGATTGGCTTGGGAGTGGATTGCCAGGCCCTTCTCCCATTTTTGCGCTGCTGGGAATTGAACTCGGGACCTCAGAGACTGCCGTGCCGCCCTCTACCAACTGTGCTAAATCCCAGCCCTGGGCCTTATTAGGTGAGAATAAAGTACAAAGTCCAGGACACTGGCTTGGATCCACTCGCTGCCTAGCAGGAGCCATCCCGCCTGTGTGAACCGGACGGTACGTGGGCAGCTGAGAGCCCGAGCGCCGGCAGGTGGAGCAGCGGCAGATTTTGTCAGCGGGGTGCAGGACAGGCCTTCTGTCCAGGACAGCTTGGAAACCCCACCAGAGAGGACCCCCTCCCCTACCTGCAGGCTCCCGAGCTGTGGACTAGACCCGCCCCTCCCTCCTCCACAGGGCTGTCCAGGGGAGGGGTGGGGGGTGGGAAGGGTCTGCTGTCACACTCACTCTCCTGGCTGTGGTTTGGGTCCCTGACCAGAGTGGGGGGACCCCAGAGCTTGGAGGCTTCTCTGCCTGGGACTCAGCCCCGCCACCCATGGGTCCCACAGCACAGCCACCCGCATGCAGGGTGCCCTGCATCATGGCGCGTGAAGTTCAGGCCTTCCCTTCCCCGTAGCCAACATCTTGGGGACCAGGTAACTTAAAAATGTTATTCAGTAACCACAATGCTTTTTTTTTTTTTTTTTTTTTTTTTTTGCGGTACTGGGGGTTGAACCCAGGGCCTGGCACCTACATGCTTTGCAAGTGCTGGACCACTGAGCTGCGCCCCCAGCCCATTTTTTTTTACTGTTTTGAGACAGGGTCTCACTAAATTATGTAGATTTCCTCTGATTTCGAACTTGCGATCCTCCCGCTTCCGCTTCCACCTCCCGAGCTGCTGGGGTTACAGGCGTGTGCCACCGCGCCCAGCTATGCTTAGTTTTTAAAGACACAAAAAGAAATCTGAAGCTTATGAAGAAAGAACGCTGTGTATTCCCCTCCCCTCCGCCCTGGGCCTCCCAGAGGGCTACTTTTAACCTTCCCACTGTTGTTTCTGGAAGTCACCCCGCTAGTCTCCATTTTTCTTTCATTCTCAAATGTTTTCCTGTGTCACTAGAAAACTCTGCTGCAGACTGACACAAAATCTACTTGCAGCAACTGAATCATGGCCACCAAAAGACGTCCACATCCTCCTCCCCAGAGCCTAGGAATACGGAACTGTACCCAGTACACAGGACTCTGCAGATGGGGCTGAGTTAATGCCCTTGACGCGAGACGTTTGCCTGGATGACGCAGGGGCCCAGTGACATCGCTGGGTCCTTGAAAGAGGGAAGCAGAAGACGGGGGTCAGATAGATACGAGGAGGGAAGCAGAGGCTGGCAGGGAACAGGTGGGCTGTTGACCTTGTGGGTGGAGGAAGGGGACATGGGCCACAGAATGTGGGTGGCCTCTGGGTGCTGGAAGAGATAAGGCAATGACTGTCCTGGGTCCTCTGTGGGGACCCACCCTGCTTTAACACTGAGGCTGCGGGGGACTCTGCCCTACAGAAGTTGTGATATACTAAGCTTGTGTTACTGAAGCTGCTACATTATGCTGATTGGCTACAATGGCAGATGGAAATGAAAACTCCTATTGTCAATTTTCCATGAAGCAGCCTGAAGGTGAAGACCTGTGCTGTGATTAGGAAGCTTGCGTAACAAAGACTGCAGTTCAGGAAGCCATGGGAGATAAGTAACTGTTTCAGGAACTCCTGACAGGCAGTGGGCAAGGCACCCCATGGAGCCAGGGCTTGGCCAGAGCTCCACCTGGCTGAGGGGTCTGCGTAGGCTCCCCTCGGGGGACGTTTCCACCCTGCCTGGTGGTGCTGCCAGCACAGAGCACACAGGCAGGGCCCCAGAGCACAATGGCAGGGCCCCAGAGCACACAGGCAGGGCCCCAGAGCACACAGGCAGGGCCCAGAGCACACAGGCAGGGCCCCAGAGCACACAGGCAGGGCCCCAGAGCACACAGGCAGGGCCCCAGAGCACACAGGCAGGGCCCAGAGCACACAGGCAAGGCCCAGAGCACACAGGCAGGGCCCCAGAGCACACAGGCAGGGACTCAGAGCACACAGGCAGGGCCCAGAGCACACAGGCAGGGACCCAGAGCACACAGGCAGGGCCCCGGTCTCCCCAGAAAAACCAGGGGCCACAGGGCAGGGGGCAGACATGGGCTGCGACCTCACAGCATAGTGGGTGGCGGTGCTTATGGATTCCCTAGAAAAGGACAACAAACCCTGTGGGGTGCGTGTGGCTGAGGAGCGCGCCACCTCCTAGAATGGCCTGCGTCTGCAGTAAGTCCTTCTCTCTGATGCCAGAGGCTGGTGCCCGCCTCCCCTCACCCATCCCCGGTCCCCCAGGACTCCGCCCTTGCACACAGCTGAGAGGGATCCCGCAGCCCCAAGAGTGGGTGAGCCGGGTGGAGGCCCCTTTTCCCTCTCCAGAACGCGAGCTTCCCGGGGAATGTGGATCTGGATTCATTGCTGTCATTCCTAATACTTCTCACAGGAAAACACAATTGCCCCACACTGGTCTCCAAAGCAAAGATTAAAATCTCCCAACGCTGCCGTGGAACGGGACGCTCTCGGCCCGGCCTGGACAGACTGTGGGCTCCGTGATGTCCTGCAGGCCTGACAAGGCGTTTGAGCGCATTCCTGAGCAGGTCAGGAGACCCCCGGCCTCCACTGTCCAAAGAGCTCTCCGCCTGCCCAGGAGCCCGGTCCTCACAGGGCCTCCCTTGTCTGTGTCCTCTCCCCTCCATGCCAGGACCCAGTCCTATGCGACCAGGGTCTTCCTGGTCCCACGCACCCTCAGCTGGGCCTGGTTATGTGTGAGGACCCTCCTTCCAAATAAAGTCACAGTCACAGGCGCAAGGTTGTGATGGCAGCCCACATCTTGGAGGCACGGCTGAGCCCCAGCACCAACCCTGGCTCCTCCCTAGGGCTCCAGCAGGCTCCCTCCTGCTCCGCTCTGGGCTTCACGAGGTGAGGTGCTCTCTGGCCGTGGGCCTCTCCTCCCCGGAGCTGGGGCTCCTGTTGTGGGGCCCGTTGTCCTTCTGCTCCGTAGCTGGCTTCCTCCCTGTGCTGAAGCAGGTCTTCAGGGGGTGTTAAGGAGGCGCATGCGGGAGGGGCATTTTCTGAGTCGCTATAGACCTAAGCCTGCAGCTGTAGCCCTGTGGCATCCGATCCCGCCAGATCTCAGAAGCTAAGCAGGGTCGGGCCTGGTTAGTACCTGGCTGGGAGACCGCCTGGGAACACCAGAAGCTGTAGGCTTGGGAGAAGGACCTGGCAACCCCCTCCCAAAAATCAATCTGCCATTGAAAACCCTATGAACAGCAGAGAAGCACTGACAATCGTGTTCCCCCTGTTGTACAGAGGGTCGCTATGAGTCGGATACCGACTCGACGGCACCTAACAACAACAACATAGACCTAAAGCCACCATCACCTCTCCCACACCTGGGGACAGCCTGAGCACAGAGGGCATCTGTGGGGGTTTGGAGGCCCTGCGCGGCCCTGGGAAGGCCAGCTACTCATAGCTGCCTCCTGGCACGTGGACGGGACCGGCGCTTTGTTTCTCGGATCCCTTTTAGAATCCCCTCTCCCCAGCTGTTCTGCCGTTCCCAGCGATGTAGCCAGTGGTTTTGAGTTTGTTCTTATTGGTCACCCTTGTGGGCTCTTTCACCAGGGCCCTTCAGCTCGGAACTTCGCCTGTGGCGTCCTCGATCACCTCCTCTGTGTCTTAGTCAGCGTTCGTTACTACAACGAAACACCTGGGACTCATGCAGAAAGAAGACTTGCTCTGGCTCAGGCATCCGGTGACAGCCTTCTTCTTCTTTTTTTTTTTTCAGTACTGGGGTTGAACCCAGGGCCTCGCGCCTGCATGCTCTCAAGTGCTGGGCCACGGAGCTGCACCCCCAGCCCATTTTCTTGAGACAGGGTCCCGCTAAGTTACGCAGACTGCCTCTGGTCTCCAATTTGCCATCCTCCTGCCTCCACCTCCTGAGCCATGGGGATTACAGGCGTGCTCCACCGTGCCTGGCTTGGTGACAGCCTTCTTGTCAGCAGAGTGCAGGGCACCCATGGGGAGGGACACGAGCCTGTGCCCTGCCTGTGTGCTAGGGTGCCAGTCTCCTGCCTTCTGATAAAGCCTCCTGATTCGCTGGCGGGGCTCCACCCTGATCAACTCGCAGAGGCCCCGCCTCTGAGCACAGCTGGGATGGGCTCCTCCTCCCTCCTACCTCACAGCGCAGACTGAATTAAATTTCACCGCTCAGAGCCCCGGGGGACACTCAGCCCCTGGGAGGCGGACTCGCTGTCTTTCTCTGACTTCTCTCCTTAGCCATCAGCTTTGGGCTCCTCCCCTTCCTTACTCTCCCTGTCCTCTTTGCCTTTCTTTCTTTCTTTTTTTTTTTTTTTTTTTTTTTTACGTTTTGAGACAGGGTCTCGCTAAGTTACGCAGACTGCCTCTGGCCTCGCACTTGCGATCCTCCTGCCTCCACCTCCCGAGTCCCTGGGATTACATGCGTGCGCCACCGCGCCCAGCCTCTTTGTCTTTCTTATCTCATCCTCAGCCCCCTCTACTGAGCTTCCACGTCACTGGGCTTTAACCTTCCAGCTTTTCCTTGTACTTGGCCCTGAGGACCGTGGAGCAGGGCCCCGGCTGGCTCTGTCCTCCTCCTCTCCTTGAGCTGTTTCCTCTCTGTCCTGTTCTCTTCCGCCTTTATGCGGGAAGGTGGCCTTCCGCTGGCTGGTGACTCCAGGGTAAGGAGAGCGGGACTTTCTGACATCATGGCGGAGCTGGAAAGGGGCTTTACATGCCAGAAGTGGAGGCTTTGCAACACGTGTCCTCTTCGCTGCTGAGGCTGCCTGCCAATATAGACGATATAGACCGAATGTCTGTTGTTGTTGTTAGGTGCCGTCGAGTCGGTATCCGACTCATAGCAACCCTCATAGGGTTTTCAATGACTGTTTCCAGATTGCCTTGGAAGTGGGTTGCCAGGTCCTTCTCCCATTTTTACGGTGCTTGGAATTGAACTCGGGACCTCAGAGACTGCAGCGCAGGAATGTCTGTGCCCCCAAATTTACGTTGAAATCTTCACTGCTATGGGGTGGTATGGAGGTGAGGAGGGTGGAGTGCTGAGGATGGATGGCGTCCGGGCCCCAGTGGGAAGCCCCTGGGCTGCTTCCCTCCCCAGACGCTGGGTTTGCAGCCACCTTGACCTTGGACTTGCGGGAGACTTAGGGGAGAAAAATTCCTGTTGTTTCAGCCTTCGGTCTGTGGCGCCGTCATGGCAGCCTGAGTGGGCTGAGACTGTTGTGCCCAGAGTTCGAGTTCCCCAAAGATCAGCAGGGAGTCCAAAGTCGCATGCAAGAACAAAGAGCCTTTATTAAAGCTTGAGCTCGAGGGTGCCACACTTCGCCCACGCAGTGGTTTAGTGTCGGACCCCGACTCATTTTTGGGTTAGGGTTTTTATTGAGGGTTACAGGTAGGGGTAAGAGGGGGGGTGCAGCTTTGGTCAGTCCTTTGATCTAAGATGTGCTGGAGGTTGAAGGTTGACTCAGGCGTGTTTTCTGTCTTATCAGGGGTCTGGGAGTCCTCAGTGATTCCTGCCTGCATCTGCAGCCCTTTCATCTACGCCTGTATCTCTTGGAGTGTAGCTCTGTGGTTTCTCTAAGAATTAAAGTGACTCTGAGGTCAAACTTTAGAGACAGTATGGTGTTTGGTCAGCCTGGGTATCTCAAGACACTTGTGGCCAGGCCAGCACTGTCCCCTCTGCAGCCACTCTCAGAGCCTGGCAGGGCAGGGGCCTGGGAGTGAAGACCTCTGGCAGGGATGGATCGGGGCCAGAATCCACCCAGTGCCCCTCTCCCTCTGGCCCGTTCACCGTGGGACCAGCTGGAGGGCCAGCACAGGGCACCAGCACACGTGGGGTCCCAGAGCTCCAGGACTGGTCAGAACAGAGAGTGACAACGCCGGGCGTGGTGGCGCACACCTGTCATCCCAGCAGCTCGGGAGGCGGAGGCAGGAGGATCGCAAGTTCGAGACCAGAGGCAGTCTGCATAACTTAGCAAGACCCTGTCTCAAAAAGTCAAAAAAAAAAATGGGCTGGGGGTGCAGCTCAGTGGCCCAGCACTTGCAGAGCATGCAGGCGTGAGGCCCTGGGTTCAACCCTCACTACTGCAAAAAAACAAAAAAAGAACAGAGAGTGACTGTGCCCAAACAGCCCCATGGCACCTCCTGTGCCCTGCCTGGCTGAGCCAGACCCACAGTCACAGCTCAGTGCTATGGGGCCTGCGCATGTCGGCCCCGCCCTCCCCACCAATCCTGGTGGCCCGAGTGCCGAAGGCTGGGAACACCCCGTCTGTCCTCCTGAGCCCCAGCCTTTACTGGTGACAGCCTTCTCTCCCCCCGCCCCCGTAGTACTGGGGGTTGAACCCAGGGCCTGTGCTTGCATGCTTTGCAAGTGATGCATCACTGAGCTGCACCCCCAGCCTTTTTTCTACTTTTTGAGAAAGGGCTCCCAGGCCCTCTCCTGCCCTTGCATATCAAGGCATGCAAATAGACGCTAGGGATGCAGGCCTCCTGGGGGCCCAGCTGCCTTCTCAGGCAGTGTAGTGGTGAGGCGGGTCCTGGGGCCCTTTCCTGCTGACCCTGGGCAGGGTCTTCTGGGACCCTGGGAGAGGAGGGGCTTCTGAACCTGAGGGGATTAGCATCTGCCCCTTGGGCTTCTTGCACAGCATGTAGTAGGCGCTCAATAAGTGCTTGCATGTGGATGGCTAACGCCATTCGTTCTCTGCCAGGCGAGCTGTGCAGGGAGGGGAGGCGGCTGCCTGTGTTTGCTTTGGTGGGAGCTATGGACACAGCACTTGGCCCGGCAGCCACAGTCAAGAGTGCAGGCTTGGAATGCGCCTCTCTGGAAGAGATCCCAGAGGCCCTGGTGTGCGCGGCTGTCTGAGTTCCCTGTCCTCGGTTGTTGTTGTTGTTAGGTGCCGTCGAGTCGTGTCCCACACATAGCGACCTTCATAGGGTTTTCAATGGCAGATTGTTTCAGGATTGCCTTGGGAGTGGGTTGCCACGTCCTTCTCCCACTGTATGTGGTTAGGGGAGAGTAACGTGGTGGGGCCTCCTAAAAGTCCCCAGGGTCTCTTCAGAGTTCCGCTCGCCTTAACCCGCTGGCCCTGGGAAGCCTCTGGGGCCACGGGACTTGGACCATTCTCGCTGAGCCTTGACACCCGCCCTGACCACAGCAGAGGGTGGGGCCTGAGGCTGGGGCTCCAGGGAAGGGAGCTGTTGACTAAGGGCCTCCCTGCCTCCCTCAGGACAGACCAGCAGAGGCCTGGGAGGATGGCACACGCCAGCCCCTCACAGAGCCACCTGTGGAAGGGAAGGTGGGCTCTGGCTTCCCACCTCTGCAGGGCGGAGTCTGCCCATATCTGTCACCTGTCCCTCGGAGGCCGGCTCTCCCCACAGGTGCCTGTCCTATTCATGTCTGCCCTTCCAGCCTGGCCTCTCCTTACCCGCCCAGGTGGCCCTCCTAACCCTATGCACCCCGGAGAGTGGGCTGCTCTCTCCTCTTGTGCTCTTGGTTTGTTCCCTGTCCATCCCAGGGGAGAGGGAGGCCTGCTCCGGGCCAGGCTCTGGGCTGCAGACATCCCCGCAGACTCAGCGGCCCGAGAGAAGCCAGTCTGGCTGGGGTGAGGCCAGCGGTCTGCACTCTAGGTGATGGTGGGCATGGGAGGAGGGGCCCAGCCGTCAGAGTATCATCCAAGGTGGTAGCTGAGGAGGCAGCGGAGTGAACGGGACAGAGTCTGGACAGGTGCAGGGCGTGGTAGACAGGAGTGCCAGGGAAGGAAAGGGTGGCCGGCAGCCGGGGGTCCCTCTGAGCCGAGAACCCAAGCTCAAGGAGTTCCCCAACTCCAGAGAAGCTGGTCTGCATTCCGACACCCCGTGAGAATGTGTTCTCTGTTGCTTCTCCTTTGAAGCCTCTGGGACATCTGACCCGTTTCCTCCCTAACGATGAGCTGCGTGCAATCCCTGGTCCACCTGTGTGACAGTCATCAGCTGGCCTCTTTCTGAAGATTGTCTTGATGTGAGTAATGTAGGCGTGGTGAAAGAGACTTCCGAGTACACGTCACCACCTGGTGCCACCCCAACACCTGCCCAAACCCGAGACTCAAGACTCAAGAAGAGAGCAAGCTGGAGTGCTGGGGGAGGGTGGGTCCCACGGGGCACATCTGCATGAAGACTGAAAGGGTGGTCCCTGGGAGCAGCGGGTTCAGACCCCGGAGGCCCCGGACGTGCGGCTGCGGAGGAGACACACTCGGGTGAGCCAGGAAACCGTGGTGACGGCCACATCCAGGCTGCTGGCTCGGGGGACAGGGTCACTGCTAATGGGGCGGGTCTGTGTCCCCGGCACGCAGGGGACCAGCAGCTTCACTCTGCGCTGCCTGGGTGTCCCCACTGGCTGGTGGTCCTGCAGTGACCAGCAGACTCTCCACCCACCGTGGTGGGTCGGGCCCAGCCCCCGCCATCACGCCAGTGCCTGCCATCTCTGGGTGCCTGGCTGCGCCTTCCCCGGCCCTTGGTGTCCAGGACCCTGCTTTTTCCTGTCCAGATGCTTGCTGTGTGGGCCAGGCTTTCTGAAACCTCCACCTCTCCTTGCCCACTATGGCAGGCCTGGCCATGCTATTGTGGCCCTGAGCCACGCCTCCTGGAGACCAAGGGCCCAGGGTCCAGGTCAGAAAGGGGCTGACCGCCCAAAGATCTGGCCACTCTTGCTGGGAGCCCAGCACCCCAGCTCAGCGGGGGTGTGTGTGTGTGTGTGTGTGTGTGTAGGGGGGAATTGCCTGTCACAGGCGGCTGCCCTGGCACAGGGGTGCTGGGCTTGCTATTTCCTCCCCAGCTCAGCTGCACACGGGCACAGTTTGGCTCTTCTAGAGGGTTCCACAGTCAGCGGCTCCTGCGCCTCCAGGGTGTGGGACGCCTCCACAGGGCAGAGCAGCCTTTGTCCTCACAGAACCTGCAGGCTGGGTGGCTGCCACTCACCCACTCATGGTCCCTCGGTCGCACGGACAACCCATCATGGTCAGGCATCGGGAGGCAGGGAGGCCTGCAATGCATACAATAGCTGTCGTCGCAAGGTTCCGAGACAAATTCAAGAGACGGACGGACAGCCAAGAATGTTCGTGAGCTTCGGCCGAGAGCTGCTAAGGCTCTCTCCTCACCTCCTTATATCTAAACTTTATTTCCTAGTAACAAATTACAGAACAGAAAAAAATGTATGAACTTTTTTAACCTGATCATTGTTTCTCTAATCTCTTCCTCTTAACAATCGGAGGTAAGATTAGGGCAGGGAAGACTCCCCGGACATTGCTTCTAAATCCCAAGAGATAATGGATAAGTGGCCTTCCAGGAGCCAGGACATCAGTTAGTGCTTTCAGAAACTCATTTTACTGCATGTACCCGCAAGCCTTTGCAATGTTTAACAAAGGACACAGTGAACAGGTGGGCATCTTGGCCTCTCCAGGCAGCCCTGCCTCTCCTGATGGCTTCTCCACGACTGTGCCTGTCTTAGGTTGTCCCTCTGCTTATGAGAGATCTTACCCGTCATCAGCAATCAGCCCTCCTGAGAGCCAAGTAGGGTGAAGGGAGATGAATTCACTGTAACATATTTGGGGGTTCATCATTTAGAGGTGACAATAGCCACCTTGCCACACAGCTGGGGAGTAGGGATGCCCGGGGGACAGATGGCTCAGACACCCTCAGAATCCACGGATGTGACCAGGTCCACACCAAGGCTTCTCACCACAGGTGGGGCTGACCCCGGCACCCTTGGCAAAGTCCAGAGGGACCTCAGATTGTCATTTCCCATTCCCCACCCTCAGCGGGGATTCCGCTGACCTCTGTGTCCTTCTGCATCCCTTCCCCCTCCCCGAGAGCAGAGTTCTGGGTCTTGCAGGCCCTCTGGGCAGCTCCTGTTTGCTCCTGGAGCACAGAGGGACCCCCAGAGGACCAGGGGTTAACACCCGTGTCCACAGGGGCAGGCCCAGCTCAGCTCTCCATCCACCAGCGCATTGCCCCTAGGCACAAGAGATGCCAGGCCTCCAGGGGAAGCGCACCTTCTGCGCATGGGCTCCTGGCACCGCAGCCTCTGTGTGGAGAGGCTGGGGCCATGGGGAGGGCTTGGTGGGCAGAGAGAACTGCCCAGGGGACAGGGCTGTGGGGGCTGGGTGGGCACAGGAGGGGAGAGGATCTTGGGGCTAGGGAATGGACACCTAGAAAGGCAAGAACAGGACCTCCAGAGGGGCAGGGAGCGGGAGGGAAGGACGTGGGGACCGGTGCAGGGAGCAGTGGGCACTGACCAGCCAAGCCATGTTGACAGGCTGACCTGTGCAGGGGAGAGGGCCTTGTGGGTTGGAGGGGTTGGACAGAGGCCGAGGGGAGGAGCTCAGCCTGGGTAGGTGGCCGCAGGGGACAGCAAACAAGGAAGAGAAGCTGGATCCTCAGGATGGGACTGTTTGGTGAAAAGGTTACAGCTGATGGATGCTCACTCACAGGATGCCCACCTGCACAGAGGTCGGCCTGCAGGATACTGGTCTGCACAAATGCCCAGCTGCAGGATGCCCACCTGCAGGGTACTGACCTGCACTAATGCCTGCCTGCAGGATGCCTACCCACACAGATGTTGACCTGCAGGATGCCCACCTGCAGGAGACTGGGCTGCACAAATGCCCGCCTGCAGGATGCCCACCTGCAGGATATTGACCTGCACTAATGCCCGCCTGCACAAATGCCAGCCTACAGGATACTTCCCTGCACTAATGCCCACCTACAGGATGCCCACCTGCAAGATACTGCCCTGCACTAATGCCCACCTGCAGGATGCCCACCTGCAGGATACTGACCTGCACTAATGCCCGCTTGCACAGATGCCCGCCTGCAGGATGCCCACCTGCAGGATATTGACCTGCATTAATACCCGCTTGCACAGATGCCCACCTGCAGGATGCCCCCTGTGCAGATGCCCCCCTGTGCAGATGCCCCCCTGTGCAGATGCCCCCCTGCATGGGTGCTCACTCGAGCAGATACCCACCCGCTTGGATGCCACTTGCAAAATGTCACCTGCAGGACGCCATTGCACAGCTGGTGGGAGCCCTGGCTCTCTAAGGCCCCGCCAGGTCATTTCCAGGCAGGGTCAGGCCACTCGGGAGTCAGCTGACTCAGGAAGAGGGTTTGAAGGTTGCTGTTCACTGGAGGTCCAAGCTGTGCACCTGCACCCTAGGGGAAAATGGCCATTGCTACGGAGACCCCCCACAAGGAGGGCAGCAGGTCAGTCAAAGCCCCAGGTGGACAGCTGTAGACCTTGAAGAACCTCCGATTTGGGACCTCCCAACAGCTGGGCGTGGTGACCTCCAGAGGGGACAGGTGTCCCCCAGCCTGCTTGTGAAAGGACCCTGTTCCCCAGCAATGCCAGCACCCAGAGCCTGTGTGGATGAGTCATGGAGTGAGGGCCAAGCTGTGGGGAATAGCCAGTTGCTGGAGGGAGGTGTTGGGATCACCCAGTGTGCCCAAGGAGGGCTCTCACTTTACAGCAGGAAGAGCCTCAGAGGGGTGGGCTGAGGATCTGGAAAAACCACAGGTGACTCCATCTAGGAACACCCCCGCCCCGGAATGAGCACCCCTTGATGAGTGGGCGTCTCCACCATTTAAGGCTTGGCCTCTTTTATTTATCTTTGCAGTACCTTGGGATAAACCCAGAGCCTCGTATATACTTATCAAGAGCTCCACCCCTGAGCTGCATCCCAAGCCCCTTTTTAATGTTTATTTTGAGAGAAGGTCTCCCTAAGTTTTGCAGGCTGCCTCTGCCTCTGGCCTCCAACTTGTGATCCTCCTGCCTCCACCTCCGGAGTTGCTGGGATGACAGGGGTGGTTCTGCCTGCCCTAAGTGAGGTTTCAGCCCAGGCAGGATAGAAAGCTCTAGGGCACACAGGCAGGAACCTGCCAACATCTCCCACTAGCTGAGAATGAACACCCCAAGGAACCTGGTTGCACCTCCCTCTGGCTGAGAGTCAACAACTCCAACACAACCGCCTACACAGAGACACTGCTCGATTTTCTTGTTGTTAGGTGCCCTGGAGTCAAGTGTGACTCTGATCCTAACCCTAACGCTAACCCTCAGTGACGCCCATGGGGTTTTCAATGGCTAATTGTTTGGGGATTGCTTTCTGGAGTGGACTACCACACCCTTCTCCATTTTTGCGGTGCTGGGAATGGAAGCTGTGTCCTCAGAGAGTGCAGAGCTGCGCTCTTCCAGCTGAGCTTAAAACCCCAGCCTCTCCGTATCCTTGGAGTGCTCAAATAAGCATGTTAGAAATAAGCAGTAGATTTCGTTGTTGTTGTTGTTGTTGTTAGGTGCTGTCGAGTCGGTATCCAACTCATAGCGACCCTCATAGGGTTTTTAATGGCTGACTGTATCGGGATTGCCTTGGGAGTGGATTGCCTGGCCCTTCTCCCATTTTTGTGGTGCTGGGAATTGAGACTGCAGCGCAGTGCTCTACCAACTGAGCCAAATCCCAGCCCAAGCAGTAGATTAGGGCTGGAATATTTGTGGCCTTTGAGTTTAATATTATTAGCGCTCCCTCTCCCATCCTCAACCCTAAATACTGCACATCTTAAAAACACTTCACAATTCCATTCACAAAAGGAAATTCTTTAAGATAAAAAAGGAAATTCTTTAAGATAAAAAAGAGTAGGTAAATTAGCTCATGTTGCCTTTTCTTGTACTAATTTTTTTTCTCCTTAATTTTTTTTTTTTTTTTTTTTTTTGCGGTACTGGGGGTTGAACCCAGGGCCTCGCGCTTGCATGCTTTGCAAGTGCTGGACCACTGAGCTGCTGCCTCCAGTCCTTTTTATTTTGCACTTTTTGAGGCAGGGTTTCACTAAATTATGCAGACTGTCTCTGGTTTCCAACCCTCCCGCCTCCGTCTCCAGAGCCGCTGGGATGACAAGGCATGCGCCACAGCACCTGGCTTCCTTACGTAATTTTTAAACCTTGTTTAATCTTTGAATCTCATTAGAAAAAGCCACAAAATCCCACGTGGGGCCATTGTGAAGACACCCACGTGCGTCTCTTTCTGAACACCCACGCTGGGCCCTAAATCTCTTATCTCGACCTAGTGAACTCGCTAACATTGTTTCACTCTGACTCCTCCTGAAATTCTTTTCTTCGATGGCACCAGAAGTGGGCCCCAGGAAGAGGATGGCCTTGACGTGGCCTGCGTCTCCCACTGCCGCTGACAACATCACCTGGCTTACCTGCCTTCTGTGCAGATGGCCCTACGTCTTCTACGTTGCCAGTGCCTAGAAGGGTTCTTGCCACCTGCTGACCACTGCTGGGGGAGGGGCCGATGAGGAGGGATGACTGATGGAGGCAGAGGGAGGAATGTCGACTGAGTGCGTGGGCCAGGTGCGGATGAGCGTTAGGTACATGGATGAGAGTTGGACGGTCGAGAGGAGCAGAAGATGCAGCTGGACGCTGCCTCCTGTGGCCTGAGGAGCCCCTGCCCCACTTCCTGCTCCCACTTCCAGGCAGGTGAGCTTAGGCATTAGCAGGCAATGTGGAGGAAAGGGGGATTGAAATTGACTCCTGCCGTTCAGCCACGGGGAAGGAAGCCACGTGTCTCCTGAGGACATTGGACGAACACAGGGTAACACCCCACAGCCTGGTCCCTGCGGGCTGGCCGCCCAGATGACTAGTCCGAACTTCACCTTTCCGCCTCCTGAAAAGATTGAAAAGGTCCATTAAGTCCTCTACCAAACAAAGGCACCAGGTATAGGGCGGGTCTCCCTTCTCTTAAGGCCCCAAATTCACTATAAAAACACATTTGACCTTAAACCTGGGCCATAGCCCTTTCCTGCCTGCAGCAGTACCACTGTGGCGTCTGATCCCATCAGATCTCGGAAGCTAAGCAGGGCCAGGCCTGGTTAGTACCTGGATGGGAGACTACCTGGGAACACCAGGTGCTGTAGGCTTCAGAAAAGGACCTGGCAACCCGCTCCTAAAAAAACAATCAGCCATTGAAAATTCTATGAATAGCAGAGAAGCACTGACAATAGTGTTTCACCTGTTGTACTTAGGGTCACTATGAGTTGGATATCAACTCAAGGGCACTTAACAACAACAACATAGCCCTTTCCTATGGCCTGTCTTCATGTCTTGAAAGTGTACTGCTTTTATAATCTATATCTATAGTCTCTCTCTTTAATAAGGTTTTTGTGTACTCTATACTATAATATGTGTGTCTCATCTAAATTCTTTTACACAGGAAACACAGACGAACCCAGGTATCTGCTGCTGGGGACAGGAAGGTAATTGTTGGGGCCTAGGAAAGACCTGGAGAAGGATGTGGCAACCCACTCCCAAGGCAATCCCAAAACAGTCAGCCATTGAACACCCTATGAGGGTCGCTATGAGTCGGATACCGACTTGACGGCACCTATCAACAACAACAACAACAACAACAAATGAAATTGTTAAGTGGTTTTGCAAGGTGCATCGATTGGGCTATAGCTCTTGACTGTGAGCGAGCAGGAGGTAAAACCGGATCCCAGAGTAAGGGGATCCTTTCCTTTCCACGTCCCCTTAATTTTCCTGTCTTTCTACCCGGCCTCAGGATGAAGGAGCGAAAGCTGTGGTGGCTGAATGAACGCACAGGCAGAGAGCTTCCGCAGGACAGTTTCATGGGAAGGAAAAAGTTCTGCATCTTGGGCCTCACAAGGGCAAACTTGGGGCCCTCAGCTGACAGTGTCAACAATAGAACTGCTTTCAAAAATGTTTGTTTAACCAACTGATGGAAATTCTCTATCAAAAGAGCTGCTGTCATCCGGAGCCACAGAATTTACATGGCCAGAGGTGAGGGCTGTTTCTTAAGAAAACAATGAGGTCCCTAGGGGGTTCCCCAGAGGCAGCTGAGTGGAGGTTGGGCCATTGCAAAGGCAGTGTTCAGGGTGGGGCTTTGGAGGGCAGTCACTCAACAGTCATTAAAAAAAAGACTAGCAACTCATTCATGGACTTTGTGAATAGGCTGTGGGTTCCACGCAGAGGACTGTTATATAAGGAAAATGCCCTTGTACTGAGGACTCTCGGCTTGTTAGGTGCTGTCGAGTCATGTCTGACTCATAGCGATCCTTATAGGGTTTTCAATGGCTGACTGTTTCAGGATTGCCTTGGGAGTGGGTTGCCACATCCTTCTCCTGTTTTTGTGGTGCTGGGAATCGAACTCAGGACCTCAGAGACTGCAGAGCAGCGCTCTACCAACTGAGCTAAATCCCAGCCTGAGGACTCTCTAGGCAGAATAAAGTTTCGCAAGGCAGGATGCTTCAGCAGGAACTGCAAAGATCCAGACAGATATTTTGGAGAGGGTCCTGCGCCTCAGAGACTGGGGAACACTGTGTGCTGAGAAAAGGCCCCAAAACCAAAGCAAATCAAACCAAACCAAGACACCTCGCCCTGCTTTGCACTGGGCGTCGATTGCTGTGGTTGATGTGCAACGCAATCCCACGGGGCATTTCCAGTCTCAGCCTTTGGAGGAGTTCGAAGTCACTGTTCCCGTGCCTGGCCTGGGGCAGGGATTGGGGCAGCCAAGCCAGGGAGGACACGCTCAGGTGCTCGCACGCCCAGAGACAGCCCAGAGCAGGAGCGCGACAGGCGGGTTAGCTTAGGCGTTCCCCAGGCCGTATGGAAGAAACGGGAGTGAAAATGGCTCCCGCAGTTCCTCCGTGATGAAGAGGACATTGTGTCATAGTGGGCCTACGTCACTTAAAAATTACTCTGGTTCCTTGATACTAGCCCTCAATAGAAGCTGATAAAGGCAGGTGTGTCATGAGATGGCTGGGCCTTCGGAAGGGCTGGATTAAGAAAAAATGTGGCAATGCTAGGTAACTATGTATGCTAGGTAACTATGTAAATGGTCGCTAGGTTACTTTGTGAACAGTGAAATTCATGGAATTCCTGCAAAGGGCTAAACTCTGGAAAACAGAGGGGGTACTTTGTACCCCCACCCCTTTACTGTAAAAAACCTCCTGCTTCTGTAATTCTGCTTCTCCGCCCCTACCCTATAAAGCACCTAACCATTGTGAGGCCTGCAGCGGTAGCCCTGTGCCATCCGATCCTGTCAGATCTCGGAAGCTAAGCAGGGTCAGGCCCAGGTTAGTACCTGGATGGGAGACCGCCTGGGAACACCAGAAGCTGTAGGCTTGGGAGAAGGACCTGGCAACCCCCTCCCAAAAATCAATCTGCCATTGAAAACCCTATGAACAGCAGAGAAGCACTGGCAATAGTGTTTCCCCTGTTGTACAGAGGGTCACTATGAGTCGGATACCGACTCGACGGCACCTAACAACAACAACAACAACAACAACAACCATTGTGAGTCAGTTGCTGCTTTCTGAAAGTCCACTCCAGGACTGAGTGTAGCCGACCGGCAGGTCTAAATAAACTTTTCTGCTCCCAATCCATTTGTTTGTGTCTTGGAGTGTTTTTCTGGGGCCGTGTACAACAATTGGAAGGACGTGTTCACATGGGTCCCACTCTATCCAAGCCACTGAGCCATTTACAAAACAAAGACCCTAGGATCTTGTCTCACTAGGTATCCAGAGCTGGGCACCCAGGGCTGATGTCACACTGGGTGTACCCCGTTAATAGGTGCCATCGAGTCCAGTTGTACTCATAGCGACCCTATGTACAGCAGAACAAAGTGGTCTCCGATTCAGTGCCAGGCACATGATCTGTTTTAGGCTTAGGCCCATTGCTGCAGACACTGTTGTCAATCCATCTCATTGAGGATCTGCCTTTTTCTTGTTGACCCTCCATTCTTCCAAACATGATGTCCTTCTCCAGGGATTGGGCCCTCCTGACAACATGTTCAAAATATGTAAAATGCAGTCTAGATGTCCTTGCTTCCAAGGGGCACTCTGCTTGTACTTCTAGGACAGGTCTTTTGGCAGTCCATGGTATATTCAGTATTCATCCCCAGCACCATAATTCAAAAACATTGATTTTTCTCCTGTCTTCTTTATTCAACGTCCAGCTTCCACAACCATATGGTGCGACTGAAAATACCATGGCATGAGTCAGACGCACCTTCATCTTCAGTGTGACATCTTTACTTTTCAATACTTTAAAGATACCTTTTGCAACAGTTTTTCTCAATGCAATGCGTCTTGTGATTTCTTAACTGCTGATTCTGTGGTGTTGATTGTAAAGCCAAGTAAAGCAAAATCTTGGACAACCTCAATCTTTTCTCCATTCATCGAGAAGTTGCTTACAGACTGACCCAGTCGTAAGGATTTTTGTTTTCTTGATGTTGAGGCACAATCCATACTGAAGGCTGTGTTCTTTGATCTTCATCAGTAAATGTTTCAAATCCTCTTCACTTTCAGCAAGCAGAGTTGTGTCATCTGCATAAAGCAGGTTGTTAATGTGTCTTCCTCCATTCCTGATGTCACGTTCTTCTTCATGAAGTCCAGCTTCTCACATTATTTACTCAGCACAGAGATTGAAGAGGTACAGTGAAAGGACATGGCCCTGACGCACACCTTCCTCGACTTTAAACCAGGCAGTGTTTCCTTGTTCTGTTCAGACAAACGCCTCCTTGTCCATGTACAGATTCCTCATGCGTACAGTTAGGTGCTCTGGTATTCCCATTCTTTGCAATGTTACACACAATTTAGTTTGAATAAAACTAGGAGAAACATGTGCCTCCTCTCTTTTTCCTTCTTTTTCTTTCCTCTCCCCTTGCCCTTTGCTCTTCTCTCTCTAAGAACCACGGCGCATCTCTCCTTTCTCTCGGGCCGCCATCTTCTCTGTCTAAGGTAATTTTCCCTCTAGAAGCTGCTTAACTCTGTTCTCTCTGATTTTCCCTTTCCCTGGGAAATAGAAACATGGTTCTACAGGTTCACCCAGGGAACCAATTTAGTTTCAGTTCCTTTGCAAGTTTACCTTTGCTTCTACAGGTGTCTCTTTCTTCTCTGTAATTAATTCTTAATGGTGTGCTATCTTTAATAAACTCAGTCTATACTCTCCACTGTAACTTCTCTGTCGAGTATGAATTCATTTATATACCAGGACCAGGGTCTTGCTGCCAGATTCCAGGGCCGGTGCTGCAGACCTGCCTCTCTGTGCTGCCCACCAATCTCTGGTAACAAGTGCACCTTAAATTTGTGCCCTGGGTTCCTCGCTGGTCTAGCCTGACCCTGTTGTGGTCCTGGGCCAACTCAGTTCCTACCTTGGATTGTTAGAGGGTTGTTGTTGTTGTTAGGTGCTGTCAAGTCGAGTCCGACTCATAGCGAACCTACGTACAGCAGATCGAAACATTTGCCATTTCTGTGTCAGGCAAAAGATCTTATTTATGTTTAAGCTCATTGTTGCAGACACTGTGTTAATCCATCTGGTGGAGGGTTTTCCTCTTTTGTGTTAACCTGCCACTCTCCCAAACATGATGTCCTTCTCCAGGGATTGATCTCTTCTGACTACATGTCCGAAATATGTAAGACGCAGTCTGGCAATTCTTGCTTCCAAGGAGCACTCTGGTTGGAGGGTAATGGGCCAAAAGAAAGGGCTCTGCAACCAGCCACCACCCAGCCGAGCCACGTGATTCCCAGCCATCTGTAATATGAACAGCAGTGTGAGCCTCCTGAGGGACGGAGGCTTTGGGCTGGTGGTCAGCGCTTCCCTGATAGATAGCACCCTTACAAAGGGCATACTTCTTAACAGGAAATAGCATTAAAATCACTCCTCACTCTACATTCATCCAGCAAGGATGTGTGAGGCAGACACCACTCCCAGCAATGGAAAAGGACATTGTGGGGTGGATTCTGCTCCCTTATCAAGACCAGTAGCTGCCTGGGTTTTTATAACCTTTTGAAATACTCGTCTCTGAGCCCAGGCCTTTGTAGACACTGGGAATCCATTAACCCCTTTGAGGCACAGGCCCCAGGGGTAAAATGTTTCTCTCCTTCCCCTGAGGGCTCAAGCCCACCATAAAGACCACACCCCACCTTAGCTCTGGGCAGCAGCAGCCCTTTACCACTGCCCACCTGCATGTGTCAAAGGTGGACTCTCTTTATAATCTAGATCTTTAATAAAGTTAGCCATCTGGTATACAATGTTTTACACAGGAAAACACAGACAAACCGAGGCATCTGCTGCCAAAGAGGGGAAGATAATCAATGCTGCTGGGGAGGGACCTCCCTGCTGCTGGCCTCTGGACCCAGGCTCCGGAGCCGAGTTCCTCCTCTGGACCTACTTTTTGCCCATCTCTCTAGAGCTCATGCTCACTCTGAAGCGTGTACTATCCTTTTCCTTTACCTAATAAAAGCCAATCCCCCATTGAAAACCCTATGAACAGCAGAGAAGTACTGACAGTAGTGTTTTGCCTGTTGTACACAGGGTCGCTATGAGCCGGGTACCGACACGAGGGCACCTAACAACAATAAACTTCAAACTGCTCCACTCTCTTACTGACTTATCCTAAAATGCCTTTTTGTGATGGAGCCAAGGACCTAGCATCTCCCGGGTGGAGATCCCAAGAGAGGGAACTCCTAGGTGCAGGCAGTAATGTTGGGGCACAGCACCCCTAAACCCACTGACTGGATCACAAACTGGGTCAGGCCAGCTCCTCCCATCTTTGGAAGTCAGGGGTTGGGACTGTGCTCTGTTGGGAGGAGCCAGCTGTGTAGGTCACTATTCCTTGGGGTCCGCCAGCCCCCAGCACTGCGTGATTCCTGACAGGACACCTGGGTGAGGCTAGAGTCCCAGGAAATTTGACCACTCCATGCTGGTTCCACTTGAGGCCTCCAAAATGGGCTGGGGTTGGGACTTCGCTCGAAGCTCCTGGCTGTTCTACTGAGACCCCGTTAAACATAAAAGAGATCGTATGCATGGCACAGTGTTGGGTAGTGATTCGTTCTGTTGTACATTGGGTTGCTATGAATTAGATCTGACTTCATGGCACCTAAAAACAACCAGGGCTGGCAGCACCCGGGCTATGCAGCGCAGCAAGGAAAGAGACTGCCGTGTGGAGTCCTGCAGCATGCAGGTGGAGCAGTGGTCTGCCTCTCTGGGAAGGGGCAGCCATGCCTGTCCTGCCTGCCCACGGTGTTTTCATGAGGAGCCGATGAGCTGTGACTTCCACGTGCCATGCCATTGCAGGAAGGCGTGGGAGGCTCAAAGGAGGAGACTTGTTTGCCCAGCCAGATCGTGTGCACCCAGCAGCGACAGAGTGGAACGGAACCCGTGAGTGGATGTGGCCCTGGGGCAGCAGCCGGGCCTGCCTGGTGGGAGCCGAGGAGGTGCCCCGCCTCCCTCCTCCATCCCACTCAGAAATCCGAGGGCAAGTGTGGGGCAGGAGCAGGCCTGGATCCATAGGAGCGGGAGCGTGGCCTGAGCGTGGCCCAGTCTCCCACTGTCTTTCTGGGTTGAGCAGCTCCACCCTCTTGAGTGGGGTGAGATCCAATTTGGCCTGAATTGGCCCAGGGCAGAGAGCGTGAAGGACCAGGGCCAGCTGCTCTGGGGTAGCTTTGTTGTTGTTGTTGTTGTTGTTGTTAGGTGCCCTCGAGTCGAGTCCAACTCATAGTGACCCTCACAGGGTTTTCAATGGCTGTTTTGGGATTGCCTTGGGAGTGAGTTGCCACGTCCTTCTCCCGTTTTTTTTATTTATTTTTTTTTGTGGTGCTGGGAATCGAACTTGGGACCTCAGAGATTGCAGAGTGGCGCTGTACCAACTGAGCTAAATCCCAGCCCTCTGGGGTGGCAGCTTCCCCGAATTTGCTGTAAGCAATGCCAAAGTGAGTCTGTGTCTTCTCCAGCCACACCTCTGCCTGCCTCGTCTCCCGTCTTACTCTTGCTCTACCTGGCCACCTTACGGGGGGGCCTCTGCTGGCCACGCACCTGCCGTGGACATGGCCTGCCGGTGACGCTGGACGAACTGGCTGCTGCCATGCCTGGGTGTGGCCTGTCGTGTCGCCCCCTGACCCGAGAAGAGCTGGAAGCCCTGGCCTGCTGTGGCCCTGCTCAGGCCATCCCTCGGGTCCACGTGGGTGGCCCTAGCGCACATCCCCAGCAAGGCCTCAGGCTGGGCCACGCGCCCCTCTCCCGATGCACAGCTCCCGATGCTGAGTTGAAAGCCCTGTTGCCTCTTCTGGAACCCCGTGTGGGGGTTGCCTCGGAGGACACCAGCGTGGCGTTTAGTGAGAGACCTCACTGGTTCCTTCGCCACGTTCTGAGCACCGTCCTGACCCCAGGGCTCTTCTGCACGTGGACCCTTCCTTTCCCCAGCCCCTGTGCCAGGGTGGGGCCGTGTGGACCCTGCCTGAGCAGGGGAGGGCTCAGGTGAGCAGCCCAGCAGGGAGCAGGTCTGTGTCTGGAGACACCCCCACCCACTGCCTGCAGTGCAAACCTAACATCCTCAGGCCACAGCCCAAGGACACCCTCACGGGGACCCTCTGGCTGGCCTGCCTGTGCACAGAGGGGCCTGACCCTCCCCGGAGGGCCTGGCTGCCACCTTGTTCTGGGCCCCGGCCCTGTGCTGGGCCCTCAGACCCCCGCAGGAACCAGGCGCTCACATAAGTAAGTCTCCCTGCTCTGAGTGCACCACGGGGCTTCCCACGTGGCTCCTGGGACCACGAACCCCCACTTCCTCTTTTACGGCCTGAGGCAGACAGGAAGCCGGGTTGGTGATTGTAACTGACGGCCGATGCCTTTTGCTCTAAGGTCGGGGGTCATCACAGGTCTCCATGGCTGTTGGCCGGCGTTCGTCAAGGGCTCTCCTGGCCCACATGGAGAGTCTGTGATGGGCAGAGCCTGTCCCCGACAGGCCACAGTGACCCACGTGGGTGCGGACGATGTCCTCCAATGTCCAGGTCCTGCCCTGGACAGGCCCAGCTCTCCTGAGTGATGACGCCCGGTGGCCGTGCCTCGAGCGAAGTCCCAGATGAAGCATCTCATGGATGCCTGGCCACTCCTTCACGGCACGTGGCGGCCTCCTTCTGACCCGTAGCAGGGGCTCCTGTGACCAAGGGTTCTTCAGCTGCTTTTTTTTTGGTACTGGCTGTTGAACTCAGGGCCTTGCCCCTACATGCTCTGCAAGTGCTGGACCACTGAGCTGCACCCCCAGCCCATTTTTGTTTTGTTTTGTTTTGTTTTGTTTTTGTTTTTGAGACAGGGTCTCCCTAAATTACACAGACTGCCTCCTGAGCCGCTGGGATTACAGGCGTGCGCCACCGCACCCAGCCAGCTGCTCTTATTGCCTTACACGCACTGCGTTTATGCCTGAGATGGTGCTGTGTAGTGGAGGCTGAGGACGCCTGGTTTCTTTTGTCACTGGGTGACATGTCGGGGACTGTCCCTTCCCTGTCCAGTCACTCCTACTGTCCGCAGAAGCCCAGGGCATGGGCTTCCTGTTCTGCCCTGGCCGAGCTGCCCTCCCCCAGCCCCTGCACCTGCTCCAGTCCATTTCCTCCAGGTCCCCTCAGAGCGCCAGGCAAAGCACCGCAGCCCCTCTTCCTTCCTCAGGAGGTCATGTGGAGACTCGGAGGAAGCAATTTTTTCTCTTTCAAATGAGGTGGCTTTGTCAGATGAACAGAGAGGCCAGTCAGCTACCGGAGCAAAAGGGAGCGCGCAGGAGCCCCGGTGGGCACAGGTGTTCACCGTAAACGCCTCCAGGGGTCCAAGAAGCTCTGTGCCTTTGTGCAAGTGGCCCTGGCGTGACCCTGCCAGTCCAACGGCTGAGGGCTGGTCTGGAAAGTCCCCGGGTCTCAGTGCTGGTTCCCAGGTGGGGCTCAGCAGCACTGAGAGGCCACGTCTTCCCAGTGGGTGGAAGGCAGCACCAGACCTGGAGCCTCCGGAGCCACCAAAGCTGTAGCCCAGGCCCATGGTGGCCACGGCGGCAGCAGGGCAGGGTGGAGCCGGTTTGGAGGTCATGGTGGGTACTGGCTGGGATGTCCACGTCTGCCCAGGGTGCTCATGGCCCCAAGCGGGTCATGCCACAAAACTCATGCCCCCACCTTTGGGTCTCCCTGAGCCTGTTAGCACGCCCCCGAGCTGTGGAAGCCCTGGCTCCTCAGTGCCCAGGTGCGCCTCGCAGGCTGGTAGCGGCTTTCTTCCTCACCCCGCCACTGCTCAGGCTGCCGTGAAGAGGCCACGCTGTGGGCTCAGCCCTCGGAGCCCTCCCTGGGCAGTGTGTCCTGCAAACCATCTGACAGCTCCGCAGCCCTCGTCTCAAGAAATGAAACAAGTTGGTTCAAGTCAGGGCTGTACAGTTTATCAAACCTATTTTGTCTTTAGGAAGTGATTTTTTTTTGTTTTTTTGAGGTACTGGGGGTTGAACCCAGGGCCTCGTGCTTACATGCTTTGCAAGTCCTGGACCACTGAGCTGCACCCCCAGCCCTTTTTTTTTTTTTTTTTTTTTTACTTTTTTTTGAGACAAGGTCTCGCTAAGTTACACAGACTGCCTCTGGTCTCGAACTTGTGATCCTCCTGCCTCTGCCTCCCAAACTGCTGGGATTACAGGCGTGTGCCACCACGCCCGACAAGAAGTGATTTTTCTTAAATAACTCTTTTCCTATAAAATCTAATCTAACGCGTGGCTCTGAATTGCCTTGGCTTTGGGCTCTGAAGTCCTAGTCATTGACTTTTCCATCTGCACCCAGGGAGACCCGGGGAGACCAGCTCTCTCCTGAGCCTGGGCCAGGCTGCCCTCTGGGGCTTGTGGCTCTTTGAGGGCACTGGGCCTGTGCATGGCCAAGGGAAGGGTGCTGGAGTCCATCACGCCTGGGACTGGACAGGGTCTGCTGCGTGCAGCCCTTTGGGGCCTGGGGACTCCCAAGCTTGAGTCTCTCTGTTGCTCTGTCTGTGTCATCTACCTGTTGTTCAGTCTCCCTCTCTGTCTCTGTCTCTCAGGGTCCCCTGGCCACAGGCCACCTGCTGCATCTGCCCCATGCACCTCCTGGGTTGTGACAACCTCCAGGGGCGGCACCTCCCCACCCCAGGACTCTCTGCTCAGCTCCTTCCTCCCACCATGGCCCCCCAAGAACTGCGGTGGCCACGCCCACATCACGAGGACAGACTCCACTTCCACCTCTGCAGCTGTGGTCACCCTGTGGACGCCCCATGATGGAGTCTGACCCAGCAGCAGGGTCGGCCCCCCAGGAAGGCCCAGAGGAAGGTGAGGTCCAGCATGGCCCGGCAGGCCCCTGGCCTCGCCTGCTGGGCCTGCCTTCGAGGAAGCCCTGCCTCCCCCGGCCGCCCTCATGGGCCCTGGCTCCTTCCAGAAAAACCCAAGTCCTAATGCTGGGGACTTGCCAGGCAAAGATCGAGGGGAGGATGACACGCAAGGACCACGTGCAGGGGCATCAGGCAGTGGCACCACGGGCTTGTGCGATGCGAGGGTCCAGGGGAAGGGCCTCGCTGTGGAGCTGCAGGCCTGGCTTCTGTGGGTGGCAGTGGTGGCAGTGGCCGTTGGCAGGGAAGCGGTGGGGTCCACGTGCACAGGTGGTTGTTAGATGGGGCAAAGAATCGCGGACACACAGGGCTGGCTGCCCCGGGCTGTGCTGTGCAGTGTCCCGAGCCCTGCGTGTGCGTCTGCATCTCCACGGGTCCCTGCTCTCTCCTCTGCTTGGGGCTCATCCCCTCTCCCTGTGTCCTCCCATTTCCTCCTCCTCTGGGGTGCCATGAGGGGTTGGACGGTGTCTTCCAAGATGTGTCCACTTGAAGCCTCAGAATTTTACTTTATTTGGAAACAGAGTCATTGCAGATGTAGCCAACATGAGGTCACCCAGGGAGAGGGTGGATGCTAAGTGTCCAGTGTCCTTGTAAGAGGAGGACATACTGACAGATAGGACAGGGCCACGTGAAGACGGAGGCGAGGCTGGAGTAGAGTGGGGACAACTGAGATGCTTGGGGAACCAGGAGCTGGAAGAGGCCTTGGTGGGGGCCCCTCCTCTGAGCCCCAGAGGGAGCCTTAACTTCAGACCTTGGGTCCCTGGCTTGACAGGAAGACTCTACTGCTGCTGGGGGCCGTGCGGCTCTGGTGCAGAGCTGGTGCAGCTCGGGACTGGGGCTTCCCAGCATTGCTCTGTCAGGCCCAGCCGCCCTCCCTGGATGGCAAGGCAGGGGCCAGGGCCTCCCCAGGAGACTGTGGCGCCCTCCTGACAGGAGGCCGTGGCAGAAGTGGCCCTCCCCAGAGCCCAGCTGCACCTCTGGCCACTGAAGACAAGCTGACGTGGACAGGAAGCCCTGCATTCTTGACGTCATGGGCCCCTCTCCCCTGGGACTCAGGGTCAGTCCCCACCACCCCCAGGGGCCACCCCGAGACCAGCGTTTTCAAACGAAGCGCCAACAACCTACTCGGCCCCAGTACAACTTCCCGTGGGAGTCTGGAGGGAGCATTGGGCTGTCAACGCCGTGGGGGCTCTCTGGGCACGGGTCCCACTTTTGGGGGCCTGGGAATGGAAGGTCTCCTTGCAGACAGCCAGCCATGGGATGGGGGCCTCTACCCAGTGGTGGGGACCTCAGGGTGGGCAAGGGCACTCTGGCCGGAGTCCCACACAAGCCCACACCCCCATGGGCTCCTGGCCTCTGGGACGGAGGGCGCCTGGGATGGCCATTCCCAGGCCGCACTGGAGGAGCTGCCTCTTCCCCAGGCACAGCCTCGTCCTGTCTGAGGACAGGTCAGGCAGGGAGAAACACAGCTGAGCCGCAGCTGGGCCTAGCTGGGGACAGGTGTTCCGCTCCGTGGAGCCCCACCCTGCAGGACCAGGGCAGGCAGCGGCCCAGGTTGCCCTCCCCAGGGGAGGGGCCTTGGCCAGGACCTGCTTCCGGATGGCTCACTTCCTGGGAGGGGAAACTTAGGCCCGGAGCACAGTGGTGTGGTGACACCTCAGGCTGGACCCCCGCCTGCCCTGCCCACCCAGGGGAAGGGGCCCAGCGGGGACCCCCCCAGCCCAGTCCCTGCCCAGACAGCAGACAGCTGGACCGGCAGAGCCTCACGGCGCAGACAGGAGCCGAGACTGCAGACAGTTTATGTCCTGTATTCCCCGAATCAGGGCGCGGGAAGCGACGGTCATAACATTGGAACCCAGCCTGCTGGCAATGCAAGGCAAAGCCACTACAGAAATATTCCAGGGTGGAAGGGGCAGGAGGTCACACAGCGAGTTCCAGAGGCTAGCATGCACAGGGGGCCTCCCGACGCGCCCTGGGGCCCATGGAAGGGGCAGGCGCAGTGGACTGGCACCTGAGGGGCGGCTGGACTGTAGCACCTGCCTGCTTGCCCTGACTCAGTCTCCCTGCCTGAGCTCCTGGGCCCCCAGCCTTTCTAGGGAACTGGCAGAGAAGCTGGGGGCTGAAGCGGGGTGTGGAGAGCCCCAGGGGAGGCGTGGCTTCCCAAGTGTCTGCCCTGCAGTCATTTCGGGTGGCTGCACCTGGGCACTGGCCCCAACTCCCTGCATCCAAGGGGCTCTTTGTGCTTCTTCACTCTCAATGCCAACTCAAGACCAACAATGACAATCACGATTCTTTACGCACAACACACATCTTCTAATGCTCCCAGGGGAAAGCTGGGTGGGTCCCACGGTGGGTCCCGCACCACGCACGCTCAAGAGCCCGTGTGAGGCTCTGCTATGGAGGAAGCCAATTACGAGCAACCATCGCTCAGCGTGAGGCCCTTGCTCCTCGCTCCTGTCTGGGGAGTCTGAGAAGCACAGGCCTCACACACCTGTTGGTACTGAGCGACCGTGGCCGTAACAAGCCTGCCCTGGCGATCCAGAGCCATCAGCGCCTCTGGGTGGGAAGGAAGCGGGGTGCCGGGGTCAGACGCTCTGGAGTGTGTGTGCCCCTGGGCTACCTGGCAGCTGACTTTCCAGAACCCCCTAGGTACACTGCACTGCCAGGTCCCTTCTGGGCACCAGCATGGATACCTAGGGGGCCTGCTGGCTTTGGGATACCGAGGACCCTGGCATGAGTGGGGTCCTCCTTGTGACTGTAAGGGCTCAGGGGAGGCACGGTGGCTGCTGGAGCTTGGAGGAATTACTGCTGTGGTTATAGTGCACTGGGGCTGCGGGGCCTTTCGGCCCCTGGGCGTCCCGCTCAGGCCCCTGGTGATCACAAGTGGTGCCCGAGTCTACAGCACACGAGTTCCAGCCCACGGGAGCCGCATTTTGCTCTGGGGGGGGGGGTTGGCCACCACGGGGGCGTGGCCACCGCAGAGTAGAGGGCCCTGAAGGCCCCGTGTCCAGCCACACGTCAGCCCCACGGCCTGATGGCTTTGGGCTAAACTCCAAACGTCCTCTAGGTGGACAACGTAGCCTCAGAGCCAAATGAGTGACGTCAGGTTTTCTTCCCTCTGAAGATCCTGCAGGGAAATGAGACCCGGGGCCCTGGCGCGGACTGTTTCCCGCGATGGCGCGCACGAACGCTCGTGCATGAACGCCGATGCTTCCAGAACCGCAGCCCGTGAGCCCGCACCACCTGCGTCGCCTGCAAACACCCTCAGAGGCTCCTGTCAGCACGGTGGCTGCCCTGGAGGACAGTAGGTGACTGCACTCTTCCTTTTAAACCAAAAGTCCATCCTCCAGGTGTTAGCCAGCGCTGGGCCCCCAGGCTGCTGGTCCCTCTCAGGTCGGAGGCTCCAAATCACAGGGCTGCAGGGGCTCCTGCGGGTCCGAGCCCATCTCAACCCTCATCTGTGCTGGTGGCGAGGGAGGGCACCCCCTCTCTTGGGGCGCTGTGTGCCCGTGTTGCTCCCCTGGAAAGGCCTCTCGTGGTGTGGAGGTGGCGTCACCAGGCCCGCTCTGGGAGCAGCCGGGTGCTCCTGTCTTCGCTGATGTGCACATGGGGCGAAGGCCTGCTGTCCCCTCGGCCAGAAGGCCTGTCAGAGTCCATGCTCAAGGTACGTCCGATGCTGGCCCAGCAGCATCACCCAGAAGCCCTGTCCACGTCCTGGGCAGAGAGTCCTGTCAGGCGTGGTCTTGAAGGAAGGACAGGAAAGAGGAACGCGTGAGAGGCTGGCACCTCCCTCCCTCCGCACTCCTGTGGGGCTGGGGATGGAGCGCAGGGCCTCGCACCTGCTAAGCAAGTGCTCTCTGGCTGGGCCGCCCTCTGCCCGGCCCCCAGCCCTACTTTTCGTTCTGGGGCAAAGAGATCACTCTTAGGCCTCAGGTGGGTGAGGTCAAAGGGATTGAAAAATGACAACAGCCGCCTGCAGGAAGCCCCTGGCTCCCCCGGCTCGCTGGGGACAGGCAGCCCTGGCTGTGATCCAGTGTCACTTCAGACTGGCTGGCGTGGCCTCGGGAGTGCGTGTGCGGCTGGGCTGGCCACCGTCACCTGTCTCCCACTTTGGGGACCTCACACCCAGCCCTCACGACCCCAGCATGGAAAGCGGGGCTCAGGGGGTGCAGTCATGGCCTGAGGTGGCAAGCTGCGCACCCTCTGCAGCCCGGGGCACCCCATGGGGGGCAAGCAGTCAACATCGGATGTTGACCTTTATCCCGAATCGGGAGGGGAAGCCCCACCAGCCATCGCTCCTGAGACTGTCAGGCGGGCCCGGAGCCGCCCAGCCAAGGCAGCGACTGTTATGCACAGAGAAGCCAGGGCTCTGTCTGCTCTCGACCCACAGTCCCCAGACCGGGAGACTGGCTGTAAACACAGATGACACTTTGTCGGCCACTGTTCATCTCTTGCTGCGTTGCCCAGGTCCTAACAGGCCATGGCCCAGCACCTGTCCTCAGCCCAAGGGTTGGGGATCCCCGCTCTAAACACCCTGAGGGGCCCCCGGGGACTGGGCCTGTGCTCAGAGATTTCCATTACGCATTGTGAGCAAGAGTACACAGGTCAGCACCCCGAGCCCAGGCCCGGTGGGAGTCACCAAGCACACTATGGGGGGCTGGCCGCATGCCTGGAATCATGGGGAGGAGGACAAAGGTCAGCACCCCGAGCCCAGGCCCAGTGGGAGGCACCAAGCGCACTATGGGGGCCGGCCGCCCGCCTGGAATCACAGGGTGTCGGAGGAGAACGCTACAGGGTTTCCTGAGCCCCGCCTGCCTCCGCCCTGGGTAACTCACCTGTCAGCTCCTGCTCCAGCGTCACAGCCTGGGGACCTGAGGGACATGAATAGAGAGGTCTGAGGCGGTGTGGGGGCGGGGCTGGTGCTCCAAAGACCCCAGAAGCCCTAAGCTCACAGCCATGTCTCTGCCTGCCCCCTCCCCGACCAGGACTCCCAGATCAGGGCTCCCAGGCCACTCTGCCTTTGAGGGAAGCTGTGGGGGGGTCCCAAGTGCGAGGGTCCTGCCACAGCCAGGTTGGCTGGGTGGCATTATTATTCCTGGGATGGGTGGTGCTGGCCACAAACTCAGGACACAGAGGCAGCGTGTGGAAGCTGGAAGAGGCTGCTGTGGGGCCAGGCAGGCAGCCTAGCTGTGAGCTGGCAATCCTCCCCCTTCTCATTCGCTCCAAGGCGTCCAGCCAGGGCCTCTGTGTGGCCACCAGGACCTCGCTGTGGCCCACATCCGGGGCTTTCCCACCCTCCACACTGGCTTCCTTGACTTCATCTCGCCCTCTGGGCCTGTCCTGGGGTTGCACAGAATTCCAGACACAGCCTCGCTGGTGACTTAGGGTTGCCTCAATCAGCTTCCGCAGAAACACTCTGGGTTCTGACCTGCGCACTCAGAACCCCTCAGCCCCCAAACCTGGCAGTGTGGGCTTCACGCAGTGCCCTTTTGGCTGAGTTGCATCAAGAACCTAACAGTGCCTAAGAGATGGTCAGGCTCTGAATCCACTTCCTGGGACTATTTGCGTAGCTAACGCTCACGCACGCTCATGCTTTAAAAAGTAGGTTCCTGCTGGGTGTAGTGGTGCACGCCTGTAATCCCAGCGGCTGGGGAGGCAGGAGGATCGCAAGTTTGAGATCAGAGGCAGTCTGCGAAACTTAGTGAGACCCTGTCTCAAAAAGTAAAAAAAATGGGCTGGGGGTGCAGCTCAGTGGTCCAGTACTTGCAGAGCATGCAGGTGTGAGGCCCTAAGTTCAACCCCCAGTACCTCGAGAAAAAAAAAAAAAAGTGAAAAAATGATCTGGGGTCCAGCTCAGTGGTTCAGCACTTGCAAAGCATGCAAGCGTGAGGCCCTGGGTTCAACCCCCAGTACTGAATAAAAATAAAAATAAAAACAAAACCTAGGTTCCCAGTGAAACCAGCAGCTCGCAGTCAGAGAAGTTTTAAAAGCAAAGCCCTCACAGGGTAAATGCTCCACCTTTACTACCCGGGTCTCCTGCGCACCTGTGTACCTTCTGCGGGAGCACCGGCTTCTGCACACCCAGCTGACAGCCATGACCGCCACCACGAGCAGGACAGCAAGGACACTGAAAATGACCATGTCATTCCCCCCGTGGGGGTTGGCAGGGTGGTCTCTCCTCCTGTCTGGGATTTCCGTAGAAGCATCTGTGAGGAGGAGGGAAACGGGGCAGGTCTTAGAAGGTCTTGGCGGGAGGGTCTACAGGGGAGGGTTTACCCCAAGAGCCTTGCTGATGTCACCACGTGATCTTTACTATGTCAGATCGATGTGGGACAGGGTTTCTCTCCAGGGGGGACCCCCTGTACCCCTTGTGATTCATGTGATCACAGCCCCTCATCTGAAGGCCCATGAGGGAGGGGTTTGTTGTTGTTAGGTGCCTTCGAGTCGGTATCCGACGCATAGCGACCCTCATAGGGTTTTCAATGGCTGAGTGCTTCCGGATTGCCTTGGGAATGGATTGCCAGGCCCTTCTCCCATTTTTGCAGTGCTGGGAATTGAACTCGGGTCCTCAGAGACTGCAGCGCAGCGCTCTACCTACTGAGCTAAATCCCAGCCCCGAGGGAGGGGTACCGTGGGCAATACAGGCTCTTCCTGGGATTTTATCAATGCTTTTTTTTTTTTTTTTTTTTTTTTTGTGTGGTACTGGGGGTTGAACCTAGGGCCTTACACTTGCATGCTCTGCAAGTGCTGGACCACTGAGCTGCACCTTCAGCCCATTGTTTTACTTTTTGAGACAGGGTCTCACTAAGTTACACAGACTGCCTCTGGTCTCGAACTTGTGATCCTCCTGCCTCTGCCTACAGAGCTGCTGGGATTACAGGCGTGCGCCACCACCCCCGGCGGATTTTATTAATGCTTTTTAATGTACTACTTAATGGGTCTCATTATGACCTCTCCACGCATGCATTTCATTGTACATTGCTCAGGTTCACTTCCTCGACCTCTCATGACCCCCTCGTCCGTGCCCTTTTTTATTTTATTTTACTTATTTTTGTGACACTACAGGGCTGAACGCAGGGCGTTGCTTTTGCAAGCACTCTACCACTGAGCTGCACCCAAGTCCCCAGGTTTTTACATTTTTTATCTTGCAGCAGGGTCTTGCTAAGTTACGCAGGCTGCCTGTGGCTTTGAACCTGCGATCCTCCTGCCTCTGCCTCTTGAGTCCTGGGATTACAGGTGTGCGCCACTCCACCTGCCTATTTTATTTTATTTTGTTATTTTTCTTAGCACGGGGGGGCTGAATGCAGGGCCTCACACATACTTTGCAAGGGCTCCACTGCCGAGCTGCACCTCCAGCCCCTTTTTATTTTTTATCTTGTGACAGGTTCTCACTGAGATGCACAGGCTGCCTTTGGCCCTGAACTTTTGATCCTCCTGCTTCTGGGATTACAAGCATGTGCCACCATGCCTGGCTCCTCCTGGGTTTTATAATTGAGGTATGATTCACGCAATGTACAGTTGCTCATTGTGATGTGAACAATGCCTGAAAGGAAATCCATGCCCAGTGGCAGTCATGCCCCAGCTCTGGGCCTCCTCCAGTGTGTGTTCTGTCCTTCCGGATCACCTATCTGGACACTTCCTATGAATGGAATGCATGTCCCCGTCTGGTGACTGGCTTTGGTCACTTAGCAAGATGTCCTCAGGGTTCACCCACATTTGCATGTGTCAGAGCTTCTCCCTTTTTGATGGCTGCATGGTATTCCATTGTGTGGATGGACCACACTGTGTTTATCCGTTCATCAGCGATGGCCACTTGGGGAGTCTCCACACTCGGTTGTGAGTCACGCTGCTGTTGGCACTCGCAGGTACTTTCCCGTTTTGGGAAATATCCATAGGACAAGAATCATTGGGCTGTTCAGCCCTTTGAAGAACCACCAGCCTTTTCCCACAGCACTGCCACCATCCTGCCTTCGCCCCAGTGATGCACGGAGGGCCAGCGCTCTGCTGTCTTTATGCCTCACTTTGCTCCTCAGAGGGGCGCTCTTGCTGGCAAACCTGCAACGTCCCTCAGGGGCTTGTTACAAACGTCCAGTGTGTCTCCAGACACCTGAAGAACAGCGACCTCGCCTTGGAGTCATCCAGAAGGTTCTGACCCACGGGAGGTCTGCACAGGATGTCCAGTGACCCCACAATGCGGCCAGGGTTGAGACACAGCCCTTGGAGAACCTTGGGTTTCCCCTCCGAGCGCTGCCTGGCTGGAAGGCAGCCGCCAGAGGCTTCTGGGGCAGCCCAGCCCTCCTCCTGGTCCACGCAGGCTCATGCGTCGCACCAGCTGTGTCCGGTTTTGGGATGGAGGAGTCCAGCCCTGCAGGGCATCCTGGTGGGTGGAGCTGCTTGTTGGGGGTGCACCTCTGCCGCCCCACGGGCCCCAAGCTCAGACGGACTCACGTTCGGTGTAGTGCTCTGCCGACCACCTCGAACTCGCAGGGATTTCTTTTTGTGTGTGTGTGCGGTACTGAGGGTTGAACCCAGGGCCTCGCGCTGCATGCTCCGCAAGTGCTGCACCACTGAGCTGCACCCCCAGCCCATTTTTTCAGTTTTTGAGTCAGGGTCTCGCTAAGTTACACAGACTGCCTCTGCTCTTGAACTTGCAATCCTCCTACCTCTGCCTCCCGAGCTGCTGGGATTACAGGCGTGCGCCACCACACCTGGCTTCAGGATTTCTGAACACCATGTCTACACTTCTGTTTGCACCGAGCCCCACAGGTAATACGGTGGATCCTCCCGGAGACACCCCTTTTCTTCAACTGGTGGGGCCGCAGACCCCATCCAACCTCTTTCTTCCACGTCTCATCTTGCGCAGTGACAAAGACAGGTTGGCGGGGCCTGTGGCCTCTAGGAAGAGTCACAGCATGCACCCTGTCCACTGGGGGACTCGGCCAGCAGCCAGGTGCGGCTGGACTCCCCGTGTGGAGGCTCAGTCTTCTCTGGGGTACAGCTCAGAGGCAGAGAGCTTGGGGGCTACCCAGGTGTAAGCCTCCATCCTGGCTGGCTGCTACCTAGTTCTGTGGCTTCTGAGATGCCCTCCAGCCCTGCAGAGGCTCAGTCCTCATCTGTAAAATGGGCTCCACGAAACTGTAAATGAAGATCGCCTTGACAGTGTGCCCCGTTCCCGCCCTCCAAAGCCGCAGGGCTCCGTCACGGCCACCGAGCTGGACTCTCACGCCTCCCCTCCCTCTCGCCCGCCTTCCTGACGCTGATCGCCCTGGAGGGACTCAGTCCTCTGCCCGAGGGGCTCTCCAGGCGCGGGAGCCCCTACTCGCTGGGCCTCACCTGTCTGGCTGCTGACCGTGAGGTTCTGGCGCAGAAGCGCGTTCTCTATGCAGCAGCGGACGTTGATGCTGGGCGACCTCGGGATCCGGAGGACGCTGACCACGTCGTACAGGCCCCGGGCGTTCAAGGAGACGTTGTCGACCTGCAGAGCCTCGTCCAGCAGGCTGTTGTCGGTCACGTTGATCCAGTAGACGTTGGGCCTCGGGTAGCCGTTCCAGGAACTGCAGGTGAAGGTGACCTCCTGGTCCTGGGGGGCGCCGCGGTGGGGGCTCACCACGGGCATGCTGAAGTTGGCTGCAGGGGACAGCGGGGGTAAAGGAGGCCCGGGTCAAGGCAGCGCTCAGAGCAGCAGCACTGGCCTCTGCCGCCGGAGGCCACCCTCAGCCACCTCGATGTGGGGCTGCTGAGACTGGCAGGCAGGGGCAGCACCACGATCTGGCCCTGGATGCCCATCCTCCGGAGCCACCCCTCACCGGTGGCGTCTCCCCACCACACTGCGCCCTGAGCTCCCTGGTTGCCTATTTTCCCTAAATCCTGCTCTCATTTAATGCTTTCCAGCTCTCCCTCTCTCTCTCTCTCTCTCTCTCTCTCTCTCTCTTTTTCTTTTCCCTTTTTTTTTTTTGTGGTACTGGGGGTTGAACTCAGGGCCTCACGCCTGCATGCTCTGCAAGTGCTGGACCCCTGAGCTACACCCCCAGCCCATTTTTTTTACTTTTTGAGACTGGGTCTTGCTAAATTACGCAGACTGCCTCTGGTCTCGAACTTGCGATCCTCCTGCCTCCACCTCCCGAGCCACTGGGATGACAGGCGTGCGCCACCGCGCCCGGCCCAGCGCTCTCTCTTAACTCACTTCTAAAATCCCAGTTTGAGTTGGTGAGTTCGAGGCAGACACCAAGACGTGCGGCTCTGTGAAGCGAGGTGGCGTCAGGTTAGGGAACTCTGTCCTCGGAGCTGAATGAGGTCCCCTGCTCAGCCTCATGGGCCAACGGAAGCCCACACCAGGGACAGGGCTTTCTTTACAGACGGCAGCAGGTGAGTGGACCCACACAGCACTGTTACTATTTCCCCAGGACATAAGGCCGGAGGAGAGGGATCCCTTCCCCTTCCCCGGTCTTACCTGCCACATGCAGCCTGACCACAGATTCCAAAACTTTTTTTAACTCCAAGGATTTCCTAAACACCAGGCATTTGAACTCCTGGGCATCGTAGGGGGTGATGTTCTGCAGCCACAGAGAGAAGTCCCCCAGCTTCATCCTGTCCAGGGACAGGTGGGCCCGGTTCTTGTAGCGATTGTCCTCATGGCCCGCGGACCCGTTGGCGGAGAGGTGATAGGTCACCACGGCGTTGGAGTCACTGATTTGCCAATAGACGTAAAGGTCATTTAAGTCGAAGCTGTTTCTTTGGGGATAGACGCAGCTGAGCTCAACGTCGCTGCCCACCATCGCTCTGACTTCTTTGACTTGGGTGTCTGCAACGATTCCAAGGGGACGCGATTTATTGTCTGAGGTGGACTCCTGGCCCATGAAGTTATCAAAGCCTCTGGGTTACAAGACTCAAACCACCAATCCTGACTCATTAAAGCAGAAAAGGAATTTATTAAGGTAGACCAGGGGGCTGGGATTTAGCTCAGTGGGTAGAGCGCTGTGCTGCAGTCTCTGAGGTCCCGAGTTCAATTCCCAGCACTGAAAAAATGGGAGAAGGACCTGGCAATCCACTCCCAAGGCAATCCCGAAACAGTCAGCCATTGAAAACCCTATGAGGGTCGCTATGAGTCGGATACCGACTTGAAGGCACCTAACAACAACAACAACAAGGAGGCCGAAGGCCCTGCAACAGTTCTGTGGTTAGCCACTTCGACTGGCATCCAACGCCAGTCCATCTCTGGCTTTGACAGGGCTCTACAGATACATAAAGGGCTATTGTCAGGAGGGGGCTGGGATTTAGCTCAGTTGGTAGAGTGCTGCACTGCAGTCCTGAGGTCCGGAGTTCAATTCCCAGCACCGCAAAAAATGGGAAAAGGGCCTGGCAATCCACTCCCAAGGCAATCCCGAAACAGTCAGCCATTGAAAACTCACTATGAGTCGGATACTGACTCATCAGGACCCAACAATGTCAGGATGGAAGGGGGCCCTGGCCACTCTGCACTATTTATTCTGCTTCTCGGGACTCTATCATTATTGCCAAATTGAAAGGTTTTAAAAATTCAGGCATACAAAAGAAAATAATTTCTGGCCGGGCGCAGTGGCGCATGCCTGTAATCCCAGCGGCTCGGGAGGCAGAGGCAGGAGGATCGCAAGTTTGAGACCAGAGGCAGTCTGCGTAGCTTAGCGAGACCCTGTCTCAAAAAAAGTAAAAAAAAATGGGCTGGGGGTGCAGCTCAGTGGTCCAGCACTTGCAGAGCATGCAGGCGCGAGGCCCTGGGTTCAACCCCCAGTACTGAAAAAAAAAATAAAAAAACCAAAAAAATCCTCAACAATTTTATAATGCCATTTGTACTCACGGGAGGTCATAGAACATAAACAAGCGGTTTGAACAAGTATGTAAACACTTAACTGCCCACAAGAAAAGGGGCGTGTCTCCTGACCCTAATACCTTCTGGGATAGAAGGCTCAGCTAGGCCTCAAGTCTCTGCTATGCTGCCTGCTCTTCCCAAAGCTGGTGACTTTTAGGGCTCGACAGGGCTGACTGGGGTGAAGAGACAAGGAGAGGCAGGGAGCCCCGGTCCAGAGGACCTATGTTCTACATTGTTGTTGTTAGGTGCCGTCGAGTCGGTATCCGACTCATAGCGACCCTCACAGGGTTTTCAATGGCGGACTGTTTTGGTATTGCCTCGGGAGTGGATTGCTAGGCCCTTCTCCCATACGTTCTACATACCCCATGCATTAAATAAGAACTAGAGATTCTGGAAAAGCATCCCCCTTCATGGCCTACAACCCTGGACGTTAACTAGGTGTAGGGGCCCAGCCTTCTGGAAAGGACTCCTGGGAAAGCAGGCAGGGCTGTGGCAAGGACACCCCCAATGCCCGGCGAGCATGATCCTCACAGCACAACAGCTAAGGGGTCTGGAGGCGCTTCCCTGAGCTGAGTGCTCCCCCACCCCACATAAAGCACCCCAAACTTACCAGCTTGCAGGCCACTGAGCAGTAGCAAAAGCAGGCCAGGACTGAGGGGAACAAAACAAATTGGAAAGGCCCGTGAGATGGGGTACAGGGGGGTTCTCCACTTCTTCCAAACAGGAGCAGGCTGGTGCCCAGGGTCAGGAGACAGCGAATTCGCCTCTCAGAGGGCACCAGGGCCTCAGCCAGTTCTTCACAGGGCCTTCAGGGGGCGGAGCCAGGCCGTTGCTTCCTGCCCCACACAGCAAATCTCCCAGGGCCAGTAGCCCCCCACCCCCAAAACTATGATGAACGTGGGATGAGAAAGGGTAGCAGGAGTCACAGCCACGGCGAGGCCAGGGCTTCCTGAGGCTGATCCAAGAGGCTCCGAAATGGGAGGGAGGAAGGCCGCCTGGCTGCTCAGCAGAGGCTGCACCCGCCATGCTGGGAGGCAGGCAGGGCAGGCTGGCTGCAAACCAGCTCTGGGGCATGGCCCCCTTTCAGACCCTCCCACAGCTGGAGTCCTGCTCACAGGCTCCAAAGCTCCTCAGATTGGCCCAGGAGCCTGTGTGTCCTGCCCACTTCGGGCCAGCCACCTCCTCCTGCAGGCTGCCCCAGGTGCCCCGGGGGGCAGGGGGCCCTTGGCCTTCTCTGCAGTATCCTGGGCCTCTCCTTCCAGCACTTGCCCCATACCCTGAACCCCATCTGTTTCTGGGGTCAATGCCCCATGAGGTGGCGGCCCCAGGAGGGGTCCAGGTGCTTCTGTTCTCCGCTGCCCCTGGGCATGGGAGACTCCCGTCCTCCTGCCCCAAGCCACTGCTCAGGAAACTTCCCAGAAGCCGCGGGACCCCGCCCTGCCCAGGGTGGCTGGCAACTCAATTTGACTCGGGGATCTCCCTGGAACCCAAACCAGGCCCTGGCCCGCAGGGACCCTGAGGCCTGCCGGCTGTCCTTCTCTTCCCCTTTCCCTGTGGGCTGGGGGCAGGACACCTGGGGAGGGAGGGCCTCACCCGTTCACCAGAGCGCACATAGGTTGTCCACGGAACAGTTTAAATGGAGTATTTTGGCAAAAAGCCAGGGAGGGAAGCTGTCGTCCCGCCTCCCTTTGCAGGGGCGCTGTTTGGAACTACGGACAGGGGCGAGGGATCTCTTGAGTGTGTGGCCCCGAATCCCAGCGGTAAGCTCCAGCTGGCGAAGCCTGGTCACATCCTTTCTGGGAAGTCAGCCGGGCAGGGGAGGAGGGCGCGGCGGGCGAGCCGGTGCCGGCCGGGTGGGTGTGCGACCTCCCCGCCTCCAGCCCTCGCTCCTTCCCTTCTCCGCCAGAGCCGCCCCCAAGCACGCCCACGCCCTGTCCACGCGAACCCGCGCCCTTCCCACGGCTGCGAGCCCAGGTGAGCCGGCCTGGCGCCGCGGGGGACCTGCGCGGCGGCCGCTGCCAACCGGCGCCCCCGGCCCCACTAGGGGCGGGAACATCCCACTCCTGACCCCTGGGCCGGCTCACCTCAGCGGCATCGTGGGCGCCAAGCCCTGAGGCTGCCGGGACCTCGGGGCGCGCAGAGCTCCCGCGGCGGAGACCTCGGGGCGCGCAGAGCTCGGGCGGCGGAGACCTCAGGGTGCACAGAGTTCGGGCGGCGGAGACCTCGGAGAGCGGCGGCCTCAGGCGACGGGGACCTCGGGGCTCGCAGAGCTTGGGCGGCGGGGACCTCGGGGAGCGCAGAGCTCGGGCCGCGGGGACTTCGGAGAGCGGGGATCTCGAGCGGCGGAGACCTCGGAGCGCGCCGACCTCGGGCGGCGGAGACCTCGGGGCGCGCAGAGCTCGGGCCGCAGGAACCTCGGAGCGCGCCGACCTCAGGACGCCAGGACTGGGGAGCGCGGAGCCTCTCTGGCCGCCCAGCCCGGCTCTGACTGCGCTGGGTCTGAGCGTCTGCGCTCTCGGCGCGGCGGGCCGGCCGGCAGCAGCCTGGTCCCCGCCCTCCGCACGGCCCTCTCCCGCCCGTGACCGCCCCCAAGTGGAGGCGGGGAGCCGCGGAGGCGGGGAGCCGCGGAGCGGAAGGTCGCGCGCTGGCCCCAAACAAGTGTGCCACCCAGCCCGATAGAGGGCAGGACCGGGGTCCCCTGCCTGCCGGCAGACACGGGCCTGCGCTGTAGGTGTCCAGAGAAGTGGGTGGGTGCAGGAGGAAAGGCCAGGGGTGCTGCGGACTGGCCAGCGCCTCCGGGGAGGCGGGACCCTGCGCTGCCCCAACACTAACCAGACCGTTCAGGTCCCAGCCGCTGCCCTTCTCCCCTGGGGCCCAGTGCCCCTCGCGCGGCCTTCCCGGAGGTCCAGGAATGAATGGATGAGGGAGGCCAGGGCGGCAGCAGGCGGGACACAGGCGGCTCCGTCCCTGCCCAGTCCCGTGCTTCCCCACGCCCAGCTGTGCTCTCCTGACCTTTGTGGGGTCAGCAGGGCCTCATGACACCGCACGTTTGCACGTGAAAGGCTCTGAGAAGCCCGAGGGGTGGAGGCCTTGCCCACTTTACTCCTCCGGAGCCCGTGGGAGTTGGCACCCCTGATTCCGACCTGGTGTTCTTCAGCACCTGGTCTGGAAAAGCCTCTGGCTCCCTTCCCCCACGCGCCCTGGGCCCTCTTCTCTGCTGATTCAGTGCTTCCTGGCCAGCCAGGTAGGTGCCAGGAGGCGAGGAGGCGGAGCCAGGACGCCAGGCAAGGGCCCAGGGAAACTGAGAGAGGTGGAAAGTGGCAGCTCCCAGAGGCTACTGTGGTCTGGAGGTCCTGGTCCAGGGAGCAGGCAGGAGGGTGTGTCCTGCCACTGGTCCCTCCTGCTGGGGTGAGGGGGCTTGCTGCCCCGCTGACGCCCACAGGACATTTGCACCCTTCTCGGAGACTGGAGAAGAGGGAGCCGCATCCCAGCCCCTAGGCACTTCTGTGACCCAGCGGGCTGAGTCCTGGGCCTGCACTGAGCCCCAGAGCTTGAAAAGAACGAGAAGTTCACTGCCAGGAGCAAACAGTGGGGACAGCGGAGGTGATGGGAACTAGAGGCAAAAGATTTGGAGGAGAAAGGAGCAGGAACCGAGGGGGTGGCAGGGGGTCAGGGGTGGTGGTGTAGGTGCACCTGGTGGGGAGCCACCCCTGGTCAGCTGCCCTGGCTGGCATCCAAGGAGGGCACAGTATGCACTTGGTTGGCG